>VXAD01005471.1:105014-236283 GCA_013399195.1 Dicrurus megarhynchus | reverse complement strand
CTACCCCCTGCCCCCAGACCCCCTTGGCCGACGTGGATAGTTTCCACGACCAACTGAAAAAAAGAAAAACACAAAAAATGTTTGTAAGGGAAGGGAAAAAAAAAAAGAGAGAGAAAGGGAGAGAAAGTGGAGAGTTGTTGTTGGATCTGGCTTTGCTGAAGGTTAGAGGGACTCTGATGCTGCAGGGGGAAAAAGTTCCCTGAATTTTCCACTGGCTGCAGGAAGAGAGCCCATTTAGTCATGGCTAAGTAATGTCTGCACACACACCAACTAATCTCATTAGGAGTTTCCGTTCCCTAACACAGGAGGGTTTTGTGAAGCCCTGTCAGCCTTTCTAACGTTGCAGTTGAAAGGGAGACAAGTTACATCTTTATTTACTTAGGAGAGTAGTGCTACGACAATTTTATATAATGTAGCATCTTTTAGGTCATGAGGACTCCAAAAGTCAATCGTTACGTTTCATTTCAAGCAGAAAGTCGTGATTCATCTCGTATTTTGCTCATACAGACTTTTCAATTATTTCAGATTAATTTATACATAAATAATTCCATAGGGTGAAACATAGAAATGGGGTAGCAGAAGTCTGTGTTATGATAAACATGTTCTGTGCATGTCTGACAATTGCATGTATTTGCAAAGTTAGAAGACTTTTGTGCCAAGATACTGAGATGATGGCCATATTTGAAAAATATACTCACACGCATAGCCTTCCTGTATTGATGCTTTACGTATCTACTTTTCAAGTGATTTTGTACATACCAGTTTTGATTTAGTGGTTTGCATAATTATTTCATGATGATTTGCTTTCACAGTGGTCATGAAAGAAATCTATTTTCAGAATTAGAAAGATTTTTGCCATACCCCACCAATTTTTAAATTAGAAATTAACAACTTTTTGCGGAAAAAGAAAAAAGTCTGGAGTAAACAAAGAAAATGGATTCTTGCTTGCAAGTGAATTTTAGCTAAAGGAAATGTGAATAAAATGGTATGCAATAGGAAATAACACTTAGCTACTTACTTGAATAATCTTGTGATAGCATTAAACTGGCAAATATTATGCAAAAAAATAGTGCTTGCAGTGTACCACGTGTTTACCTCTGAGGATCTGCAGTATTTCCTGCACTTCCTATGTCCAAGTGGCACAGAAAAGTTCTTCATTAACATCACTTTACAGAGGACTTCTATTAGTGGATTAGTGACACAGTCTCCAGACACAGATGCCTCTTGATTTTCTAGCTGGGCAGTGAAGAATTTTTAGAATAGTGTACAAACCAGACAATGCCTAATCTCTGTCTCAATCAAATGCAGTCATCAGGAAGTGAGGGATTCTTTTTCAGTTTTGGAGGTTTATTTCTTTTGTAAAATTCTAAGTTTTAGAGAAAGAAGTGCATTACTGGACATAGTGTTCAAAAACCTGTTGATTATATTATGGAGCAGTTAGTGTGGTGTACAACACCAAAACCTGCTGAAGAGTGTTTCCTGGCTCTTACTATCTCTCTTTGAAACACGGACATTAAATTGTTCACTTATTGCCTTAAATATTGTTGGAATTTCAGTGTGCTGTCGACTGAATTGGAGTAGATGAAACACACGCATGCATACATACAGATGTATGTATATATAAATATGCATATATATATATATATATATATATGTAGTCTATCATATGTATATGTAGTCTGTCCCCACTGTATAACTTTTGTACGTTGTGTTCGTTCGACGTAAGTGTAAAACATCTTGATGTCCTCAGGAAGGCAGATGTAGTAGTAGTGTACTTTGTGTTGTGTGTTCTGTAAATTTGAAAGACTGAATGAGAAGTAATCCATAGATGCGTTAAAGATAGAACGGTTCTGTCTGGAATAGAAAAAAAATCCAAATATCATATAATGCATGTTAGTTTCCACTCAAATAATAAATAAGTATTAAAGGTGCTTTTATTGTAAATATAATTTTATTCTTCACCTGTCTGAAAATGTGTTAGGAGTATGCATTGTCTGCTAAGTGTTATCATCATTGCTTACATCTTGATTTTCCAAATCAGCTGTGTGAGTTGTTCCTAAAAAGAAGAAACCCACAGGCTTCTATCCTTTCTGATATCACTGACTCCACCTAGATGCAATAGCTGAAATAAGCAACTCAGTCTCCGGGGGGAAACTCAGCCTTCCTTGTAACTGTTTATAACACCACACACATGGACACTTTTCTGTAGAAACAAAAGTGTATTTTGTTTTTTTCATTGGCTGTTTTCAGTGCTTGCTGATTCACAGTGGTTCTTTGCTCCTGTTACCTAATGTTATTTCATTAAACTTAAGTCATGGAAAGAAATCAAGTATATCACTCCAAAGACTGAAGTATTTCCTCTTTGTTGTGCACAAAGTCCAGTTATGTAAACTTTGCCTTCTTGTTGTTATGCCCTTCTTGGGATGGAGGTATTCATATGACAGAGTTATTCGTAGGGGCAGGTATTTTTGGTCAAGTGAACACAAATATTGATCAAAAACTGGTTCTGCAAGACTTAGCACAGAATGAAAGTCTGTGCACAGAGGTGCACAGAGCTTGTTGCTTGCTCTGAGGCTCATATGTTTGCACGTAGGAAGGTAGCTATACCTAATACGGACATGGGGGTCCATCAGCTGTACGGAAAATACGAAGCTTAGCCTTGGGAATGCAATCACGTGACAACATGTTGCTTCAGAAGAAAGAAATAGGTACCAAAATAAACAGACATTTGCCTACTAAAGGGAGCACGGGATGAGGGTGGGAGCACCAACACATAATTACTTGTGATGCATGTATTTACAAAAAAGGATTTTAACTAGTGTGTTTTGGTGACGTCATATAAAATTTGTAAGTTCAGGTACTTACCATTATCTCTCTGAGTGGTTCTCTGTCACAATGCTAAATCTAAGATAGTGAAGAACTGATAAATTAGCTAGTTCTTCCCATAAAGATATGGCAGGCTGGACTTATTTGTGCAATTGAGGTGATTTATCAGTCTGTGGCTTTCTTCTGGTGGAGGTGGCTCCAGTGCACGGCGCTCCTGGACGCTGCTGCTGGAATCCATTTTGGAGCTGTGACACTGATTATAGGACAGTTATCCTGGGCCAGTTTCAAAGAGTACTGTTGGTTTTGAGCTGCTGTCTGTGCTTGGTAACCACACCCAACGGCTCATGCCACAGGCTGTCACTGACGGGCCTGTGGAAGTCCTGTTGCGCCGTGTATCCTTGGACTGATTCACCGTGGCTTTCTCCTCGGTGTTTCCCACAATAGGGAATCTCATAGCCTTGAATCATTAGACAGATGTTTACTTCATCTGTGGCTTGTTAAATGAATCAATGAGTATTCTGGAGGCTGTTGAGAGCTCTTGAAAGACCAAATATGTCTGTTCTCATGTTGAAGTATTTTGTCGAATAATGAGTGATTAAGGGTTTAGTCATGATTTTGAGGAGAATGTCAAGGTGTAGGCACAGGAAGTCCAGCTCACTGCACCACAAAATATAGGGCTGCATGGATGGAAATAAAGCAGATGAAGCACAAAGTGCCTCTCATCTGTGCACTTCACAAAAAGTAATTAATCTTTGTCCTTAAAACTTTCTTTAACACATTGTGATTTTATGTGCCAGTAATTATATCAGATTTCAGGTTCTTAAGGGCTTCTTGTTAAGAGTGGATTTTAATTCAAAAGCTCTTTGAAGGAGACTTGCTGCTTTCCTAAAAGCAAGAACTAGCACCTGCCAATAAGCATTGATACAAAAATATCATAAAGGCACCACTTGCCAGCTAATTCAATGCCAGTTAATACCTGTATAGTCAATTCTGCATTTTAAATTTTTTATGAATACTGTGGTAGTGTTTTTGCACTACGAAAAGGTACCCTGGAGCCATCAATCTGTTTGATAGGTGCAGTTCATGGGCAGTATCTCATATTATACTGGACAACTAAATATTTAAGTAATATTTTAAAGTTATAATGGAGTGTAAGAACATAGGCGGCCAATTTTTCTGTGCACTAGGCAGGTACAACTCAGCTGAAAATGATACTTTTTTTTTACTGTTATGGAGTTACAGTTCTCAACACCATGTCTGATTTTGGGCTGCTTGCTCAAGTAGCATTGCTGTGATTATCTAGAGCAGTGGGGTTTGTCCTTCTCCTGTCTGTGGATCCATAATTATTCCTGAGCAGTTGTGCTTACAGTGGTAGTGCTGCAGTGCTTCTGCCTTGCTGTCAGGAGGAAGGTCCATTGACCCCCACGTGCACGGGCCAAGTGTTGAAAACTGTTCAACTATATGATGACAGGTATGGACATGGCACCTATGGACTTCTAAGATAAATATCAATCAACTATGTAAAGAATGGGTTTTGAAGACTGTAGCATGTGATCTGTCTACATCTGAGCAGTTAGGCACAGCTCAGGATCTTCAGGAGAAGAGTGTCTGTAGGAAGCTGCAAACTTACTTTGTTTTGATCTTTTAAAGCACTTAGGCATGTATTTACTTTGGAGTGTGTCAGCACTTCTGTTAATGCACAGAGACTAGCTGCGTGTTGAATCTAGCTTAGGCACTGCAGGAGCTCCTGCTTGCTCTGTGAAGGGTCCTCCTAGTCTTCTGTAGCTTTGCTCTAAATTTTACGGTGTCAGGGTGTACTGAGCGTGTGAATGATACTACCCCCTCCGTGGCTTCCCCCAGACCCATTTCAGAGAGTCATTTCAATCATGTCTGTGTCTCTGCTTAATTTACTACCCAGTATTTGAAGATTCAGAATATAACTTGGATGATCTTTGTAAATACCAGTTTACTACATGTTAATGTATTTTGGTTCTTGTGCAAACAATCCTGTCTTCGTTTTTTGAGCTTTAAAGTATAAAATTTCCTTATCTTGTGGATCCTAACTTGAAGATTATTTGAAGTACTACGAGGGGACAACTCGTGTCTTACACATTGTCTTTTAGTTTTCACTGTTATTAAATTATGTAATGAATAATATGTAATTTTTATGATTACTACCAATCATTCAAAATTGGTCAAAGCTTTCTAGGCTCTAACCTAAGTATTAATACAATTTTACAAGATGGGTCTTTTTCTGAAAACATTAGTGAACAAGCAAAGATGTTTGTGTTAAACATGCTTTTGCAGTTGTACACATAAGAGTAGACTTGGATTATATCCTTCATCTAAAAAATATAAATGTTTTTAATCAAATGTCCTCCTATAAGTTTCCCATCCTCATTTTGCAACACAGCTGATAGTTCATCTGGAAAACAGATTTCTATTCCACATCCATTTGCCTTTAATGTGGTGACAGCACCTCTTTACTGTGTCTCTGTATATTTCTTCTTTTTTGTTGTTGTTTTTTTAATGAAAATTGATCAGCTGTATTTCAGTTTCGGCTTTTTGAGAAGAATGCTAATGTCTGTTATTGTTTTTAAATGTTTATATTGTGGTAATGTTGAGTGGCCTTTGCTGTATCAAGTCACAATATGGCACAAACAAAAAGTTTATAGACTGAAGTACCACCATTATCTCCTCCTAGCAATTAACAGTAATTCATGTGAAGAAACAATCTTTAAAAAGCATTTAGAAAATAAGAACTAATTCCTTTTGCAGCTCATTTAGTGAAATCTGGAGAAAGTTTACTACCTTCAGAGAATTTCTTCCATGCTACACTAACATAGCTGAGATGGGAATGTGGGTTTAGATTCTGGATATAGACCTCTGTGAAGTCTGGTGACTCAGAGCAGACTCAGAGCAAGTGGCGTGTGTGGTTAGTTTAGCAAACTGCGAGTGTGGAATAGGGCTGGTATAGGAAGTATGACTGCAGCACTCCTTCAGTGCTGCCACTTCAGTGCTGAAGCTCTGTGATAAAAACCCTTACAAAACAGAGCAAGGCACAATAATGCTGACTGTGCAGTCTCATCCAAGTTGAGGGGAGGAAAGAGAGTCTTTGCATTTTATTTTAATGCGTCATTTGTTACAGGATTCAGCATACAAGTCAAAATAGTGGCGGTTACGTATCCTGAGCAGCAGAGACATTGACAAACCAGTTGGTGTATTGATGTCACTTCTAAACATGTGCAATCTGAGCACTTTGTGTACAGCAAAGTTTGCTGTAATCATTGAAATAGTGTCTCATTTGTCTCTCATTCATAGTTTGTGGCAGCTGTGGGAATTAGTTTAAGCACACAGGACACAGTACAGGAGAGTGACAATCAGATCTTCTCCTGGCTGAAATCTCATGTATTCTATGATGCATTCTGTTGGGTACTCCAGTGTTTAATGAAGAATGCTAGGTGAAATGTGTAGGCATGACTTGCAGGTCCTTGTTGGTGTAGTAGGCAAGTGAATAATGTCAGAAGATAAAAATCTTTTAACTGGACTTTGATTTAGCTTAGTGCATGATAGACACACACATCAGAACTTTGATTAGCGCTGAGAAAGAAGAATAGCAGATCTTTGAGATTTTTATGTGTAAGAGTGATTCTTAATTTATGTTTTTACTATGAGGTAATAAAAATACAGACCTTGACTGGTGCTGTGACTAGGTGCTTATTTTTTATGGCTAAGGAACTTATACTCCGTATCGTGCTACAAGAACTACTGCAATAGAGCCAATGTTTTGGGAACAAACTGGCCAGGTAAAATGATTCCATATACTAGGTTACCATCTGCTGAATTGTGTTGTACAATTTTTGGTATATGCTGTAACTGACTCCCCTTGCAACATGCCAATATGCAGGTAAGCCTGAATGTTAATAGTTCAGTGGCTCATTTTGCTAATCCAGCAAATTCTGAAAATTCTATTTGCATAGTAAGGCAGGTCTGACTACCAGTCTAAGCTGTGATGATCTTGCTGTGCTTCAGGTTTCATGAAAATTGCCAGCAACCTTGCTTTTCTTTAACAGAACTCCAAGGACTGTTTCCTGTCCTTTTGGCCAGGTTCCTTTCTGCTTACAGTATGAAAGAGACCGGCTTTTTTATCTGAGTTTTAGTCTAGGAAAAATCAGTGGCAAGGGGAATATTAGTTTAAACATCTGAATATGAAATGTATTAAAGCAGCATTTGAGACAGCAGATAGTAATAGTATGCCATTTAACATATTAGAGCCACTGCACAAGTTACAAAGCATTGGGTATGTTGGTGCAAAATTGAAAATTTTAATACTTAATTTAAAGAAGGGAGTACAGATAAAGCATTTACATCTGGGTGTAATCATCACTTGATATATCAAGTAAACTTTTAGAGTAGCCACTGTTCCTGGAGGTTGGAACCTCTGCCCTCTTCGGCTCTGGGAACATCAGAAGTTTTATATAGGACAGTCAGGTAATCATGATCTGCATCCTACTGATGCCGACAAAAATATAAGAGAAAGTCATATGGGGAAAATAAACATATAGGACTGGCTTTGAAAGCAGGAGTCCCTCAGATTGCAGCATAGCATGTTGCCAGCATGCCACAGATGTGCACCACATGAGCAGACAGAAAGCAGTGTGAGGGAGGAGTCTGCACTCATTTTATGTCTGTCCCAAGGTGAAGGGTTGGAGCCATTACAGATTTATGTAGTTTTATTTATGGCTAGCTTTAGAAATAATTGAGCAGGTTATTTTTTAAGCCTTCACAGGGAAGCAACTAGCCATTTTCCCTCCTGCTAAAGGCTGTTACTCCAGTGGGATTAGAACTGTTTCTTGAACTGCATCCTCAACAGAAAATGTGAAAACACTCGTGTTGCGAAGGCGATGTCATCACACCTCTGCTTGGCAGGCAACCAGTCCTTTGTTGTATTGGTTTGGAGATTGCAGAACTTTCTTCCCTTGGACATCTGCCTCCACTTTTCTTTGACTTAGGTAAAAAAATTAAAAACTGCAAACATTGTATTACCAAATGTACCTACTTGAAGCATTACTGGACTTATGTGTGAGTGCTTTCTTCTCTGCGGTGGAACTCGATGTTATCCCTTAATCTTTTGCGAGATCGTGCTGCTGTCTCTTTTGTGTTGCTCTTAACCACAGGAGTCTGTTTATTTTTTTTTATGTGCTGGGTCATAACAGTGGGTATTCTTGCTTGAGAAGGAGACCTTGTACATTTTTACTGTAAATAATCTTTGCAATTAGAATTTAAAGTAAAAAGATGACTGGTTATGCAGGAGTAGCAGAGTAGTCATACCTTGTATGACTCTGTTAAGTACATCGGCCAGCAAAACCCTCTGTGTTTTTTTGGCACATCCTTAAACCAGTCTGTTTTTGTGGCAATATTACTGCAGTTTTGCAGTAAATCGGAACTTGTGCTCCGGGGCACCCCTGTAACCCCTGTAGCTTTTTCTAATGTTTCCACTGGGTGGTGCTGCAGGAATTCTTTTTTTCTTTTTTTTTTTTTTTAAACTTGAATCTGCATTTCCCAGAAAGACGCCTCTGAAATATAATAGGAGGAAGTCCTGATTTAGAAAGTTTTTGCAGTTTCAACACAATGGAAGGACTTGGAGGATGCTCTGACAGGAAATGTCCTGGTTGCTGGATGTGGAAAAATTACCAGCATTCTGTATCATACACACAGTTGGTTCCCTAAAGTGTCCTGGGTATGGATTGCACCACTAGTTTGATTTATTACCTTTAATAGAGAAAGTTCTGCATCAAATGAAACAAGGTATATTTACACACTTAGTTGAGAGCTTATTTTTCCAAGCCCAATTAAATTAGCAGTAAGATCTCCTTTGATGAATATTTGAAAACTTTCTGAGTAAACAAATTGATATTTGTTTTTCCTCCTTTCTGGCAGAATCACTAACTCCTCACCAACCACATCCTATTTATCACCCTTGAAGCATCTCTGTTGAGAAATAAAGTGTTAGGACTGACTCAGCCTTTTCTTTCAAATAGTTCTGAGCAAACATTTGGGAAGATTTGGCAATTGTCATTAACCCATCTGTATAACTATGAGTGTATCTCGTGATACACTCATAGTTATACAGATGAATTTTCAGTGAAAAATGTTATGGCTGACTGATTTTTAAAATTATTTTAGGAAAGTTCCTTTTGTTGATCGACACTCTTGCTTCTGTAATTAAATGCAAAACAAGTGTACTTCAATTTTTTGTAGGAACTAAAATGTGAAATAGAAAAATAGTCCTGGAGGATTTATAAGCTCTTCAACATTTCATATGGACATTCACTTTAGAACTATATTTAGGATGTATATAGACACTGCCTTATTCCATATTTTTCTCTGCATATACTCTTTGATATTTTATATAGCATGGAATTTATAAATGGAATTGTTTTGGTAATTTTCAACAAGAGTTTTAAAAAAACCTCATATAACTGTTTATTTTCTAAGTATTAATAGCCTATAAAATTAATTTAGTTAAGGAAAAATCTCCATTTCTAGTATCGAGAAATGGTGGTTAAAAAATAATGGCAAAACCGTCACATTCTTGCACATGGTATTGCAGCAGTCATCTCAAGGGTTAAAATGAACCTGAGACACTTAGAAAAATAAAACCAGAGCTGCTATTACAAACTGGGACAGATGTAGGAGGCCAGGTTTCCTGTGGCCCATTTTCCAGTTTCCTGGCTGCAACCTGCAGAAATAAAGGAAGCCAAATGCTAACGTGAATGAGAAACTAACAATGCCCCACGTCACGCTGCTCGGAGAAACGTGCTGGACAGAATTAGGCTACAAAAGCAGAAAATGGACGTACAAAAAATGTACACATTTGCTGGAGTAGTTGAGATGGTAAAAAAAGGCATCTGTTACTGACAAATGCTGTCTGCTTGCAAAAGCACACACGTGCCTGTAAGGGAAATGTTATGTGGAGGCGTGTGCCCACTCTGATGGGGCATACAAAAAGGAGCTGGATCTTTTGCAGCTGCTTTGGCCACAGAAGGAATCAGCAGTTTCTTCATATGCTAAGGGAAATTAATTTCCCTGCCCTGACTCAGGCTCTTAATCCTTTTCATGTACATGTCTGATCACCATCTTTCTGTGACTACCTATATGGCTTAATGCTGGCTAACACCTTTTATGTCTTCCTGATTTAATTGATCTCCAGCTGTTTGTTTTCAGCCTCTGGGCACCCCAGCCAGTTTGTCCCACTCTGCTGTCCCTCCTCTGCCCCAAGTCCCATGACCTGGTTTATAGCTCAGGCTCCCAGATGTTGTTCCTCTGCAGACCTCTAAAGCAAAAGGGACTGGTTTTAATCCTAGCGCCTGGAGGGATTCCTAGTTTTAGCCTTCAGAAGTTGTTCATGTTGATTGTCCAGGATCAGCAGTTTATCTCTATTTCAGAAAGGCTGTAGGGGAGCTAACATGGAGAGAAAATCCAAGTAGGAAACCTGGACTACTTGGGAGAGCAGAGATATGTTACAGCTGTAACATAGTTGCATGGAAACTAAGGAGCTCTACAGAAGACCTGAATTGCTACAGAGCTGCTTTCCAGCTTTTTGCCTTTTTCATTTGGGTTTTCCTATGCAAGAGTCCTACAAAACTTAATGCTTCAAGGACTATCCTGCTTATTTCAGAGTTCATGTCATAAATCTTTCCGATACTGAGATTTTACTTAGCTAGATTTGTCTCTGAGCCTCCTCGTTTTCTCCTGCTTGGATTTAAGATGCCTTGCTTATTTGTTTTAATTTGCCCAGCAGATTAATAACTGTATTTTTGGATTTTAATGCCACTTTACTGACTGCCATTTTATCACATGGAATTTCGTAAGTATTTTCTTGGTAAAAAAAAAAGCCTGTGCAGCTCATCAGCAAATATATTATCACATCTTAACTATTTCTAGTGTAACTTGCATAATGTTTTCGTAGTGTTTTTTCATGTTGGTTGAAGCCAGTCTTCACATGTTAAAGGGAGAGAGAGTGTTTGGCATGTAGGTCCCTTGCCTAAGTGAGGAATTTGGGTAGCCCCTTTACAGGAAAATCATCTCTCAGATGGGACACTTTGCCCTATGAATGTCTCTGTCCATTTCCATTATCCTTCTCAGGGAGAGCTTACGGTGTTGGCTCTGCTGCTGCTCCAAGTTTAGGCATTTCTGTTAGTCCCTCAGTTTGGTTGAAATAGGAGCAGAATTATCAGCACAGATACTCTGATTTGCCACCTTCTGGCATCAGACCTAAACTTAAAATTTAGTGTGTGGAGAGCATGTTATGTCACAATGAATACGCAGTTACTAAGGGTTTGTATGGTGGGAAGCACATTGCAAAGAATGTAAATTGCTAATGCAGGTGGTGGTAGTGTGGCTCCCTGTCACAGCTGCCAGAGAAATGGATTCTCAGAAAACTCAGTCCTCAAAATACGATTTTGCTGTCTAACACAGCATTTCCAAGTATAATTCCTTCTAACTATGCCCATGATTATTTGCATCAGTGGTAGTGGAACTGATCACAAAGTAAAATTACTTGGCTATCTAGGTCAGGTCAAACTAGCAAATTTTGTTTCATGGTTTAGAAAGCATCTCTGACTGTCAAATGCATTGAATAAATATTTTCAAAATGGTAACATGGCAAAATCAGATATGTCAGAGTTAATGGATTAAAAAATCGACTCTTTTGTCTATATGAATTTTGGTTAGGCTCTCCATGACACAGGATATATGTTTCTAACATAGGTTGTGTTTCTCATTCTATACCATTGATACATGTCACTATCTAAATAAGGGGTTTTTTAAAACTATTTTTTCTGCTAATCCGTGTAATTCAGAATGTGGTTCCATGTATTATTTATTGCCCTGCATTCAAATCTTGTACTGAGAACAGAAGTAAGAGGAATATTTTTTATTACTATTTAATATTAATAAAGAGTTGAGTGAAACGTGGTCACTGTAGGAAGTGACCACATCCTAACAACCCTTCCTGTCAAAGTAAGGCAACACACTGAGTTCCCTTTGAGTCAGTACAAATTCAAAAGAATTAGAAAACACGTAAATGAAATATAATGTTTTCTTGAAGATCTCCCACTCCTCACAGTCATAATTTATTATGACTTCTAATACAGGTACCAGATTTTTGGTTGAACTACATGTCTTATAATAAATCCAGTACATCTGTCGCTTGCTTGACCACTCAAATGAGGCACAAGTTAAGCCCTAGTACACTGTGTGGCCATTCTGTCCTACCAAAATCGTTCCCACAGAGAAAGGCAGGTTAAGACTTCTATTGGCCTGTTTGGAAATTAAATCTTTTGTATCAGTTAAAAAATCCTGTCACTGCAGGATCTTAAATTTTTACTGTTGTTGTGGGCAGAATGGGAATTTGCCATGGGCAGAATGGGAGCTTCAGACAAAGTTTATTAGAGAAGCCTTCCCACAGAGTCACAGGGTGCAGAAGGGACCCCTTTGCTTTACAAACTCCTTCTCAGAGAGGAGTCTAGGCACAGCATCCTGCTACAACTCTTCCCCTGCAAATCACATTTTGCAGAATGGAGATGAGATTAACACCAGTTTACCAAATTCGAGAAATCGGAGATTTTACTTCACTGTATATGCTTAGAACAAGGCTTCTGGTATAGGTAGTTACAGCTGTGAATATTCAGTGCAACTCAGACCTGAACACCTCAAGTGTGGTGATTAGAAGAGTAGGACCATACAATTAATGATCAGCTGAATATGTAATTAGCTTTATTTGCCTCATGTAGGGATCATACATACACTTGCTGTACCAGCAATATGGGAAGCTTTATACAGGAACTCAGTGACAGATGGAGGGATGAAGCACAATGCAGCATTGAGCTGTTTTAATCTTATTTCTGTAGGGGCAGACTTGGGTCATACCAGTAGGAGATTTATGCATGTACCAACTGAGCACATTGATGCTGAATTCTGAGGTACACAGGTCCTTTATAAAGCCTGTTCAGAGCCACATGCTTGGGAGAGTTGATGGTCAGGCAAGACAGGGCTGTGAGGAGCTGCCTAAATCTAATCCCAGCACAGCCATCTGCCCTAGATCCATCACCTGAAGTGACCCCCAGAGATTATCCGTGCATCTCAGCTGGAATAACTGAGCCACTTCCAGAGAGGTGGCAGTAATCTTTTATATAATAACCTGATGGGAGTCACCTCTCCTTACTCACTGGCACGGATGGTTTGTGGAGTGAGTATTCCTGTTGGATACTCTTGCCCCGGCTTGTGCTGTTCATGCATTTTACATTATGCCTATGGCTGAGTCACTTTGAGCACCAGACTCAGTAGATAAGATGGAATCCAAAACTGTTTACATTTTACAGATGATAAGCATCAGAAAACAGGTTCATAATGGAAAGTGTAGTACAAAGTTAGCTGTAGATTATCCTGTGAGTGTTCATGGACAGAGGCGAATGGGGATGGAGCAGGCTGCAGCAAAATGTTCTTCACTTTTAGTTCAGTTCCACCTAACCTCTCTGAAGAGCTACAATTGCTGATCTTGTAGTTTAAGATCTGATTGAGAGAATTGTGTTTCTGAGGTATTACACTGTTTTGGGTGATGATACTGGTGGTGAAGTTTGTATTGGTACTTCTATAATTCTTATCCATCTTTACTTTCCTCAGCTGAAGTTCTGCTGACAGGTCTTTGTAGCATGGGACACATTTTAGTACAATTTTGAAGCAAGATATTTACAAGTTACTTATAATTTTCCAGAGCAACAAAAGTTCTGTTTGTGATTTCTTGTTAGGAAGAGTTGTATGATGCAAGTTGAAATTATGCAGGGTATGGCTGCAAAATATGTGATGTGCAGAAAATAGGATTATTTAAGAGGAATATGATTGTATATAAATACACCTTTTTAGCAAAGTAAATTGCAAAACTTACAAGTATTAGAAAGTGTGTATATATATATATGTATATATATGATGTGTATCTGTATATTTAGGATACCAGATTAATAGGGACATTTCATTATCTATGAAGTTATAGATAAATAATCTGTTAAAGATGCTAATACCTGCTCAGAGGGTGTAGTTTAAAGGAACTTTTAAAGCCCGTAAAGGGAGTAACTACCTACTAAATTAGGTATATTTAATTCTAGCTATGAATTTTTTTTCTTGCCTTTTTCTGTGTGGAAAAGGATTTGTATAAAATTGCAATGAAGTAAATGCAAACCTTTGAAAGTTCCCAACCATCCATATAGGCAGTTCTGTTTCCAGGATCCCTAACAGTCCTAGGAGCCTCAGATGACCTTTGAAAGTGCTCGGTAGTTACGGTATCACACAGCTGGGCCTCAGTGGCTTTGTCTTTGTCATTCAGATGGGACTCTCTGTTAATTAGAGAAATAAAGATTTTGAAGAGATAGTAGAACCATCATTAATTCTGCCAACCCTTGTTTGGCCAGTGTACTTAGAAATTATTTGGACAAAAACACAGCTCCAAATCCTGTTTTTCCGTAAAACTGTTGACAGCGTTCTCTAGTATCATTAACTTGCTTTAAACTAGTGAAGCTCATGCAATTTATTTTTCTTTATACTCGTGAACCTTATGCACGGAGATTTTCTTCACGCTGGGGCAGACCTGAAGAGGCAGCTGTTCCCGCAGCCTCCCTCTGTTCCGTTCCCTGCTGTGGATAGCTGGAAGTCTTGTGCCCTCTTGTGGTACGCACATCCAGGGAAGCGGCAGGCAGCAAGCCTGGCATCCTGTCCGTGTCATCTGCTAGGGCGCAAACAACAATGTATTGGGAAACAAAATGAACAAGGGCGCTAAAAATCGTGAGCTTGTCTAGATAAAGACAAAAATGTCCATTGTTTCATGCACAGAGGTAAGTCAGGTAATAATTAGCCCCATTAGCACCACAGGCAATTGGTAATACTAGCAATAAATCTGTGTAACATAACATATCCAAGTTAAGAATCAGAAGAGGCCAAGAAAAAAATTATTTGATCCAGTGTTAACATGATAAGGCTGGAATGTTTTTGAAAGTGGTGAAAATTTCATTTTCTAATTCTGTAGTTTAAAAGGTCAAGTTTAGCTCCATCTTCATTAAAATGATAAGTTGTTAGCAGTGATAATGCTCCCAATTTTTAAGTTGTGTATATACCTGTGCTGAGTTGGAATATAGCCAGCCTTCAGTTTATCCTTTTATTGCAGTGCCTGAACAAAAGGTTTGTTCTAGGGAGGGCTCAGTAGCACAGGCAGTTAGTAGAGGAAAAAGATGTTCAAACAACCTTTAGCAGAGAAAAAAATATTCAAACAACCTCAGATGTAAGACTCAGGCACTGTTAAAAATATTCCTAATTCTCAGTAGTATGTATGATAATGAAAGAAAAGAGAGGTTCAGGGTAAACATCACTTACTTTACTGTGCTTAAGTGTACTGAACTTCAGCTTTTCTAAAAAATAAAGAATATCTTTTGAACTATTTGAATTGACAGACAGAAACCGCAAGAGTAATTTCAGGTCCCGGAAAAAACAAAATAGGCAAAGGCTGTATGGTGGTGGGAGGAGGAAGAGATGTGGCTTCTGGTCCTCTAATCAAAGGCAATTGCTCTGGTCTTCCCTCATCCCCCCCTTTTCACAATGACAGATCCAAACAAGTCCAGTATACTCCTCCTGGGAAAAACAGAAGTAAAGAGCAGGATTTTAATATCATTACAGTGGATAGTTATATTAAGTCCTTTCCCTGCCCCTCATATGTTCTTTTGAAGAGTGATTGCTTACACTGAATGGAAGACGCCAACTGGTGGTGACCTTGTACAATGTGAACTATGTGGGCAGTGCTTTTCTAAATACTTCCTCTATTTTGTGTGTCCTTCAGAAAACAGTAGTGGGAAAAATACTGAAAAAGCAGTGGAAGACCTGTAGGTCTCGTGGATGTTTGGTTGTAAATGACGTGGTAGCTTCCTTTTCTCGATTACGTAGGATGACTCCTTATTACTGAAATGAGCATTGGGTGGAACACCTGCTCCCAAATGTTTTTCACACTGTTGCTCTCCTTTGTCCCTTTAGGTATGGAGAGTGCAATCACACTGTGGCAGTTCCTTTTGCAGTTGCTGCTAGACCAGAAACACGAACACCTCATTTGCTGGACATCTAATGATGGCGAATTCAAGCTACTCAAGGCAGAAGAAGTGGCTAAGCTGTGGGGACTCAGAAAAAACAAAACTAATATGAATTATGACAAGCTTAGCCGAGCGCTCAGATACTATTATGACAAGGTAAATTTTGTTATTCTCATGCAGACTAAGAAAATAGAAATGATACCAGTTAATATTTCTCCTCTCTGTGGAAGCTATTCAAAAGTTCCTCTAACTAGTCAAGATACTAGAAGGAAAAGATTGTAGAACACAAATATACAAATATTGTAGAGCACAAATCTTGCATATTCACATTTCTCAATTTTAGACTCCAGTAAATTCAAGGAGTTTCCAAATTGTTTCCGCACCCTTTTTTGGATGAATATTATATTGTTTTTACTAATCGATATTAAATCTTCTCAAGATTAGCTCTCTTTAAATGGATATTTTTCAATAAGCTATCTAAATTCCAAGTTATTAGGTTTTACTGTTTCCTATATTCTTTAAGATTAAATATTAATAACAAAGACTGTTACAGATTTTGTATATTAAAAAGGAAAACTTCATAGCCACGCTTAGTAGCCTGTTCTCACCTTAATTTTCAGAAAAGGGGTGAGATGGGATTATACAATGAGTAATGCCAGTGTTCAGCACAGTTAGGGCATGTTTGCTGCCTGCACAAGGCAGAGGAAAGTAGATACTGTTTTTGGACTGACCTTAGAGTACTGTTGTCATGTATTATTTGTAGTGCACTAATTCTTGCAGGACACAGTGGGGCTGAATGCTATGCAGTCAATCTAACACAGTGATCAAAAAACCTGTTGACTGCAAATTAACAATTTGATGATCAGACTTTTCATTCCTCACAAGGACTCCTTCTCCTGAAAAGATTTTTTAGTTTCAGATTTAGAGCTGTTAGTGTTTTGTCCACTAGAAGTCAGATTTCCCCACTTAATGTGTTTCCAAGGTGGCCTGACTGAGAAGGCACAAAAGGATTCGGTGAGGAGAGTGCAGTGGCTGTTCCGAGCAGTTGGCGTGATGAATCCCCTTCACTAAGTGCTAAAAAGGCTTCTGCTCAGCATGGGGAAGCTTGCTTCATTATATGACTCCAACCCCTCTGGTTATAAACTTGACTGGGATCAATGGAGACAGAGTGCCTGCTGGTGCATGAGCAGCACAGCCAGGCAGAGCCCAAATATGCAGTTAGTGACTCAACAGACGTTGCTTAAAAACAAGGAACAAGATGTTTGTAACACTTGTGCTTTGAGATCTCGCTGATCTCTTTGACATAATGGAATATAATGGCTCCTTGCTTCAGGCTCTCATGCTTCTTTTATCCCTTAACCTTTTTTTTAACCCCTGTTCTGTTTTCTGTTCCCCGGCCCCAGTACACACACACCTTTGTCATCTGTTGTGTCTCAAGTAGCATCTGCCAGAGTGGCTGTACAGTTTCTTCACCAAGGCTCTGGCTGAGGTGGCTGCTTGCTGTCTGTAGGGATGGTCTTCTGTCTGACAGTTTTACCTAAGTGTGGCACAAAGATTTTGGCCATTTTTTCAGGCATTCTGCAGTCCAATAGAGGTTGGAGCTCCTAGATGGAAAGAAGGATAAGTTCTTTCTTCGCCATGTATTGCAATCAGGGTTTGAACCCCAACCCAAACCTGTGGTTATTTCTATTTAAATTGAAAGAGCAACTCCTTTAGAACAAAAGAGTGGGAGCTTCTCACTCTGTGAGTATAGTGTTTTGTGTCCTGTAGGTTCCCAGACAGTGGAGAAAGGTGGATTATTGGGAGAGTGCAAAGGGACAGAGCAACCTGCTGCAGGTTTTAAAGTGTGAGAGATAATGGCATAAGATAGCAGATAGTGAATCCTTGTAGACTGGCAGGGTGTGCTCAGCAGTGGGTTCAGTCCTAAATGCTTCCTCTGCCTTCTGTTCAGTCTATACTGCATAGCACAGAAGGGAAGAAGTCAAGAAAGGGAGGAAAGGCTCCCCTTGACACTCTTCCTTCCCCCCCTGCAGAACAAAAGGGGAAGGACTGGGGAGGTGAAAGAGCTGAGGTAGCCTTAAGGAGCCTTCTGAGATCCTTGTCCCCTCCCTACTTGGGTGCAGTGATGTATGTGTTGGCAGCTGGGGGTGCTTGGGCAAATGGGATGCACACTGAACAAATGGGACAAACATTGAGCTGCAGATGGGGGAGTGGCAGCAGGAAACATGAGGCAGAACTCTGGACAAGACTTCATTTGCATTGTGGAATTATTGACAGGGATTTCTCTACCTATAACCTAAGTGATCTGGCAGCATGTGAATTTGAGACAGGGGTCAGTGATTTTTTAGAAATTATGGTAGCACATGGGCTGGACCTTCCTTTCTTGGACTGCCCTCTGCTCTTACTGCATACAGCTGACACTGAACTAATGTTTCATGGTCTGTCTTTGAAATTATTCACCATGGAGAAATAAAACCTGATTGCTGGATAAATGGGGGTTTATGAGCTCTGCCTTTTGCTTGGGGGGAACACTGGCTTGTTAAAATTCATCATCTGATTCATCTGAACTTAAAAGTAAATTAATTCCAGTACTGGAGAAAAATAACACAATTAGGACAAGTTCCTTAGCCTGGCTCTGAAAGCAAGCATGACATGCTGTTGAGGCTGATGGCTAGATTTATGTTAAATTCACATAAAAAGCACCCCAGGAAATGTATAGTATGGCATGTCTTGATTGTAATTTGCTACCATTATAGTTGCTAAAGGTTTGTAGATAATCTGAAGACTCCATTTCCTGTTTCATTGGTTCCCCAAATTCCTCCCCCCCTGCTTATTTTTATTTAATGCATTTCCCCTATTGCCTCAACAGAGCAGCAGCACAGATGACAGATAGCACTGAGGAAAGGCATCCTGCACGCTACCTACAACTTGTGTCCATCCTGTCACACACTGCTGCCGGTCGGAAATCTCTTGTAACGCTTTCGGGCAAGGAAACGCTTCAACATTGTTCCCACACAGAGCACTTTAGCTTGAAGTAAAATACCTTTAAAAGTAGGGTTAATAAGTTTCTTTTTTTCCCCTCAAGTTGCCCAGTTATTTTGTTTTTCCGGTAGTTGTAATGGAACATATCTTTTGGAAGTCACCAGGGGTTTCAAGACTACTGAAAGTCCCTATGAATATTTCAAGATGACACCACAAGAGAGAAGCTAGTGAGTTTTCCCATGAGGGTTTTTATTTTTGAGGAAAGGAGGGTGAATCCAGGAAATTACATGCAAATACCGACATTAATAGGATGTAGCAGTTGTGGAAGTCAAGTCCTCAGAAGTTAGGAAATACAAGAATCACAGTTCCCTGGATAACCCTAATGTTTGCATGAGTTATGCTGCATCTTTAATTACACAGTCATATACTGTTGTAATGAGCAGCTATTCAATATTTTTGCATCCTCTCTGAACAGTATGTGACCCCAGGCTGTACTCAGTGAGTGCTATTCAGTCTGTTTCAGTTTTAGTTTCAGTTAATGGCTGCCCACTTGTTTAGATGGCTTGGCAGTAGTATTAAAATAATATGGGCTATTTTGTGCTTATTGCAGTGTGGGGGACAGGGCTTCTCAGGTGCTCTCAGGATTCAGAGGTTCCAGTGCATTCACTCCCCTCCCATAGCAGGTCAAACCCAGTCCTGGTTACTGGTTCCTACTTTTAATGTCCAAGTGTGGGTCCCAGCATGGAACAACTGTTTTGGGCAAGGATCCCTTGCTTGGGTGCTTACAGACCTTCAGGATATAAAGTGATAATAAAAACTATTATTTTGCTTTTGGGAAGGTCTTCTCTTAAGATACCTCAGGGGAAATAGAATCCTACAATGAAACAGTAGCAGTGTGATTGTGCTGGAGTACCAACTACACATTTTGTAGTGGTGCAGGTAAGAGGTGTTACAAGGAAATACTTTAAGGAGCATTAGAAAGTACCTTTACAGAAAACTGGGAGGAGCTTCATCCAAGAGTGATTTGTGGAAGTCAAGGAAGTGTTTGGCTGAACTGGCATAAATGGTTATATAATGCTATCCATATGGAGAGATGGGAGTAAAGAATTTGATACTCAGTAAGAGGTGATAGGTAGAGGAGAAAAACTAAGACCACCTGCCTCAGAAAGAGACATAAAATAGTTCATGTTTGATGTGAGAGGAAAGGGATGTCCAGTGAACTGCAGTAGAGAGAGCAGAGAACCTAGAAATAGCCTTTGTCTCCCAGATGAGTGGGGGTAAGTGAGGAAAGACTGAAATCCAGCTAAATGAGAGCCTTGATCTTCCAAGGGTCAGTACAAGTGCACAGCGTAGTAGCACCTGTGCCTGCATCAAAAATTTTACAAAATCTGGGTTCTACACACACAGTGTAATAAGCATACCTCCATAATCTGTGATGTTAGCAGAATCTGCCTGCCTGCACATGCTGATGTGGACACACCCCCATTTTTCAGAGCAAACTATCCTGCCACAGGTACCTTCTGCCAGCATATGTGCTTCAGACACCGGAATGTGAGCAGCCCTCTGTCTGGGTAGGGGTCCCAATAGCTGGAAGCAGCCTGGATAGGGTTCTGTGAGGAATTCATAGCCTGTGTTCCTACACGTGTTGCGCACCCCTCAGGACTCTTGGAGCCAGGGAACTTGCAACACATCCAGGTGGGACTTAAGAGCAGCAGCTACAGCTCTGGTCTTTCTTCTTTCCTGACCAGGGATGTTTAGTACCTACAGACAAGTTCATCCTGTTCTGTCATAAATTTTGAGATCTCAGGCATCCTGATTATAGGTCACTTTCTGGGAGGAGGGGAAAATGGTCTTCCTGCTCCTGAGGTCCCTCATTAGTTTGAAGTTCAACTAGGAAGTGGATCCCTTTCCCCAGCTCAGTCTCCCAAGTGGCTCCTGCAGCCAGCAGACTTGCTAGCTAACAGGTTTGGACCAAGTCACTGAAGTCTTTCAGTCACACTGATAGTATAGTTACACATTTGCTCTAAATGGCTCAAACAGGGAGTAGGAGTCAGAGCTGATGAAAACAAAACACAAACTCGTGATAGATTTCAGTAGTGCACATGCATAGTTGACACAACCCCACTGTAGTATAGTCTAGTTTAAGCTGCAGGGGAACCAGTCCACCAAGCCTTTGGCATCCAGCTCAGCCAGCTGCTCTGTGGAGAAGGACAGGGGCAGAGGAGACCCATCCCTGCAGCTGGTGATTCAGACCTCTCGGGTGAGGCTGGTTTTGGAGCACTCATAAAGCGAGTTCCTGAAGTGCTGGGGTGTGAATAAGCCTGAGCTCCCTAACACGGCTGATGTGCCGGAGCAGGCAGCAGGCAGTGCTCTGCCCAGCTCCTATCAGCAGCTTTCTAAGCACTTCTCAACAGGGTGGGGTGGTTTGCTGTAAGTCACTGTTTGGTACGCTGGGGGCAGAGGAGGGAAGTGTAAAGTGTTCAAGTGAGGAACAGTCAAGAAGCCAAGAGAAGAGGGGCATTCCCTGCTGCCTGCCCTCTCTCCCAGTGTCAGAGTGCTGTCTATTGATTTTTTTTTTTTTTTAAGCTGTTGGACTGGAGCCCCTGCTCTTGTCCTAGTTGCTCATTTCTTCTCTGCAGCAGCTGCATGGACTCAGCAGTCCTTTGTTGGCTCCCTCCAGCCCTGGCCAGCAGCCACTAGCACTCATTGCAAGCCCATTTGTGAGGGAATTTACCTAGGAAATTCAAACAACAATAAAATAGGGCTAAATGTTCACATACACATACTGTCCTGTTACCAAGCAAGTGGTCTAGTCTTCCTGCAGATGCATTCTTTGCCCTTTCAAACTGCTTGTTGTGGTGCCTGTCACTGTCTTCTGTGGTTTGAACCATCATAGCTCAGAATGATTCTGACAGATCACTGACGTGATGGTAAAAATATACTGCTTTTTACCTTCAATTATTTTTCAAAACATATAGAAAAGTCGGTGCCTTTCTGAGGCACGTAATTAATTTGTGTCCTTATTTTCTCTTGCACGCTGGTGGAGATTTCCTCAGGCTACACATTTAAGAGAAGCCTGAAAAGTGCTTGAGGGATCTGCACTTGAGCCTTTTCATCTCCAGCCATCGTTAAGTGGGCCTTTGCTGCAGGCTGGCAGAGTTGGAGGAGCAGCACTGCAATGTTCTTAAAATATAACTATATTTAATAATAACAAAGGAAGTATAAACTCACCAGCCTCTTCAGTTGCTTTTTATAGCAATGTTCCCCCATTTCAAGCCTGCATCAGTGTTAAAGTGCAACCCTTAAATACATTTAATCTTGTTCTGCTGGGAGTCACATTTTCCAAGGAGGATCTCAGTTGCTAGTGCTTGATGTTACAATAACTCAAAGTTGCCAGGACCAGAGGGGAGGCATTATTTTAAATTAATATATATATATATTAAAGAAAGAAAACAAAAATCCAGTTGGGATAGTTTTTTTCATTTGTGAGTATAGAGGTTTTGCTTTTTGGAAAAAGAATGCAATATGGAGAGTGCAGAAGAAGTGCATTCATCCAATGTTGCATCTAATTAGCAGTGGAAAAAAAAATCTAGGTCAAGCCCAAAGCCATGGGAATTAAAGCTCATGCAGATTGAGATTCTGTGGGCTAACTATTTGTCCTGAAGCTTTGGAGGGCAAAAAAAGACACTGCAGCATCTGCCAGGTGGGTAGATGTGTGTACAACTCAGCATGGAAGAGGGCAGCTTTTTTGTGCCTTTAGTCTGAGCTTGCTGAATTTAATTCTTCTCTTTGCTACAGATCCCTGTTATCAACTTGGGAAACAACCTTTTCTATTTGTGACACAGCTTCTGACCTGTGATGCAAAGCTGCATCCCAGGGTTCTTTGTAGGGTTAGTTTTATATTCAAGAAGGTGCCTGAATGAAATGCCAGGACATTCAGACAGATGAATTACAGAGTGCAGTAGCTCACCTGAAAGACAGAAGAGGTTCTGATACCCAAGTGCAGATTCTTTCACAAAAGGATCCTTGCTTTTGTGACTGAACAAGGTGTAGTGCAGGCACTACAAGCACCCAGCCCTATATATTGTCCATACATAGACAGAGATGATGTTTCTTTTCCTTTTCCTTAATTTTTTTAAAATTTTCAGTCAATTTAACAAAAGTTTCCACTATTGCTGTCAGAAGCTGTGGTAGAACGAAAAGCCAATTAGATTTTTAGGAAATTTGTAAATATTTACATTCCCATATGTACAGCAAAGCAGATGTCTGCAGAATAGCAGCTGGAGGTGCAGCAGATGTGCTGGACTAAAGGGAAGCCTCTTGGAAAGGGTTTTTCAGAGGCAACTTAACAAACTCTCCACCAGGGGCTTCAAGAAGAGAAATTAGCATGGAAATCTCAGGACATATTTCTTCTTTTGTTCTGCAGCACTTGGCTTAGGGTGGTAAATATTCCAGTCCCTAGGCCAGGCCTTTGCCATAAAGTGCCTTTGTGGAGGAGCTCACATATCCTTGGGAATACTGGGCATTGTGTTAGAGCAGGCAGCCAGCCTGGGTTTGCAGGAGGAGAGCTAGGACTAGAAACAGGATGCTCATAAAAAGTCTCAAAACGAATCAGTTCTTCCCACAAAGGGGACACTTTAAGAAAAAAATAAATGGCTCTACAAACCTTTAAAAGGTTTGGGATTTCTTCAATAATTAATATCCATAGTCAGTTTAGACTGATGAAAACCTTCTGCCTGCACCAGTGAGCATCTGGAGCCTTATGCAGGCCTGGAGGTAGTGCAGGGGATACCACAGGACACAAGTACTTTTCCAGCCCATGCAAGGCATTGCATTTTTGCAGACATAAGTTCATGATCATTGACAGAAAGACAGTCACTGTCAGTTTAGCTCAATCCTTTCCTTAGGTGGTAAGGAACAGAGGGTAAATAACTGGGACCAGGAGGCTGAGGTGGTTTTGTCCCTTGCAGACATTTTGAGAGTACTTCATCCTCAGGGGAGTTGGTGTCAGTTTTAGGAGGCATGAATCAAAGAGTTTGCCTTTATTGTGGAATGCAAGTGGTGGCATGGCTTGAATCCACAAGGCAGCAGAATTGCTTTTACTGGAAAGAAAATATTCCCAAGCTGCTTCAGAGGAAGCAGAAGTAAAACAGGCCACCAGTAGGTCTTTGTCACCTAGTGATGGTGATTTTGTTGGAAACCATGAGGAACCAGGAGTGGACTCCCTGGCTGAGCAGAAAGAGGTACTGGAATAAGCCAAGGGTGATCAGCGTTTGGAGCCCTGCAAAATGACCTGCTGAGCTTGACAAGGGAGCACTGCCTCCTGCCCTTGTGTTTACAGTACTGGGTGCCTCTAAAATGCTGATCTTTCTAGCACCTTCTTTGTATTTGCAGAACATCATCAAGAAAGTGATCGGACAAAAATTTGTATACAAGTTTGTCTCCTTTCCTGAGATTTTAAAAATGGATCCACATGCTGTGGAAATCAGCAGAGAGAGCCTTTTGCTGCAGGACAGCGACTGTAAGATGCCTTCGGAGAGCAGGGATCAGCACAAGCACAGCTTGTCAGCACTGAAAAGCACAAGCCGTAATGAATATATCCACTCTGGCCTGTACTCCTCTTTCACTATCAACTCTCTGCAGAACCAGCCAGACCCTTACAAGACAATCAAAACAGAAAAACTGGAGGAGAAGTCAGAAGGAAACACACCAGTTGAAGAAGTCCGGACTGTTATCAGATTTGTGACAAACAAAACAGACAAACAGGTTACGAGGCCCATGGTGTCGTTGCCTTCTACTTCTGAAACAGCAGCTGCCTCTGCTTTCCTCAACTCTTCAGTATCAGCTAAAATATCTTCCTTAATGCTACCCAACAGTGCCAGCATTTCATCTCCATCATCATCCTCCTCCAGGTCACCATCTCTGTCTCCCACCTCACCCCTCCCTACAGAACACAGGAGCTTCTTTCTTGAGTCCAGTTGCCACGACTCAGATTCCCTTGAGCCTCTGAACCTCTCCTCAGGCTCCAAGGCCAAATCCCCATCTCTTCCCCCAAAGGCTAAAAAACCCAAAGGCTTGGAAATCTCTGCCCCACCTATGATTCTCTCCAGCACCGATATTGGTTCCATTGCCCTCAACAGCCCCGCGCTTCCTTCGGGATCCCTGACTCCAGCTTTCTTCACTGCACAGGTAAGACCTGCCTGTCTCCAGGCATTCCCTCCTTGTGGCCAAGAGTGTTAGTTCTATGGGTCTGTCACCATCTGATGGGAAAAAAACCCCAACATACGGGAAAGAGGGAAACACAGCAGTGCTCTGAACAAGGGGTGGAAAGTAGGTTTCTCCTGGGGTTTGTTCCTAATTGAGTGTGGGAAAAGCCATCACTGTTTACAGACTGCCTGGAAGGATAAGGAGATGGGCAGCCATTAGTGAATTGTTTATCAGTTCAAACCAGCCTCCAGATCTACAAAACAAGCAGGAAAAAGCCAAAAAGAAAACCACAGGGGTTTTGTAGGTCTCAACTTGAGCATGTGGGATGCTTGGTTAGATTTCTCTACTAGATGTTGCATCCATTCCAACAGTGTGACCTTTTTGTTCATTTTTGAATACAGAGCAGATTAAGTGGTTTCTAAGACAGACTCTGAAGTCAGTTTCAATTTCTGAAGTTGTACAGATCCACAGAGTACTTGCCAGAGCTTCCCTTCAGTACAGACCTAGTGAATAGCTAGAAGGTTATTTTGTTCTTTTTAATAACATATTTGTGATAATGTCAACAGCAAGTTCTCTTTTTCAAGCAAGTCTGTGAAAAAAAACCTAGGAGTTCAGAGCAGAAGAGGAAAATCATATAGATATGACTCTGTATGTTCATTGGTGAGTCTTGTCTCACAATAACACCTCAGAATTAGACAAAAAAAATCCAGGAGTAAAATCATCCCAATGTGGAATATCCCCCAAGATCCCCAGCCCTGAAATAGCAGTTGTTGCAAATACTAGCATTGAATGTAGCAAACCGGACAGTAAATAAATATGTACGAAGGTGTTTTACAAGCCCTCACTCACTTCAGGCTGTCTAGGACACACATGGTATCCAGAATCCCATCACCTCTTCCCTCTTTGAAGGTGTTGGAGGTGTTTGATGCAGGCAGCATTGTGTGCCTGCCTGGCACAAAGGCCTGGCAGAAATGAATGTTGGCAAGTGCTCTAAGCCAGCACAGCACTTGCTCTTCTGAGCTTTTCAGCTGGCTGCAGAGCAAGTTTGTGCAGCTCAGGCACACCTGAAAGCCACCGAGATACAAAGGTGTGTCACCAAGAAAGAGGAGTTTGTGGGCTGACACCTGTCATTTTTGACATCATAAAGCCTTTAAGTGAAGTTATGTTTGGCATGAAGAACAGAAGTGTGTCAAACCAAAACTGAGATGCATTGAGAAACTTATAACCTCTAAATGTGGTATAACCACAGTATTTGTTTGTTGGGAGCAGATCACATCAGATGCCAACCAGACACAACGACAGTGTGAGTTGTTTCAAACCCACTTTAATCTGCTGCTGGCCCAAACCACAGGATGAACAGATTTGTTTCCTCATTTTGTAATTATTTCTTTGAATTTCCCATTCATCTATAAACTGGTGTACTTACTGCCCTGAGAGATGTAGAAGGGAATTATGTTGAGGACTGTGGCACTCCTTTAGCAGGAAGGATAGCTAAGGCTGTGATGAGTGATACCCAACTTAAAGCCATCACAAATCTTTTTTACAGGTCATCCTATCACAGAAGAGGCATATGGCATCTGTGTAGGATAGTTTCCGGGTCTAATTATTTAAACTTGTAGCTATACAGCAACATAGCTTTTATCCTCTCCTTTAGCCTTCTTTTTCTAGCGTGGATACGAAGCACCCTGCATCCTAAATTCTTGTCCTAGTGAATATAAAATGAAAATTGCATAACAGCTGTATTCAGATAACTGTAATATCACAATGCAAAATAACTAAACCCAAAATTTAGACAGGAAATCTGCTGTTCATCCCATTATCCAAGGAAGAACATGCATCATATCTCAAAAGTTCTCTGATTTATCAGATCCCAGTGCGAAACACCTGCTGCCATGGGCAGGTGCAGAACAGGATGTCTGCTGCAGGAGTGATGTAGGTTCTGAGAAGGTCCTGCTGCCTGAGAGGGTATTTCTAATGGCTTTCCACTGTACCTGCTGGTCATGAGGAATACCATCAGGTGGAATGCTGTGAAAGAGCACATGATACACACAATCAATTTCAGAACAGAAATGTATGTGTGACAGCACTTGCCTGTTATCTAACAGCTAGAAGTGACAAGATTGTACTTACACACATTGTCACAGAAGTCAGGAGCCATGAGCATCATTGCTTAACATAATCCTGTGCAAGGAATGATTTCTATTTAAACTGTTCCTGTGCTTAGATTATAATGACATTTTTAAAGTAGGAACTTCCAAATGGGTTCCACATCCAAGACCAGAACAGCTCCACACGGGCAGAAAATGAAGTGACATGTCCATTTCTGCGTGTAATTTAGGGATAGCCTGTCCTGTGGTGTTGTTTACACTTAGGTTTCCTCTGGTGGTTTTGATGCTTGGCTGATGGCGATACTGAGAACAAGCCTGGGAGGCCCTGTGCTCTTTTTGCATGAAATATTAAACAGATTTGGAGGCTTGCTTTGGCTGGCTCTTGGTTCTGGCAGAACTTGCAGACATTAGTGCTCTGCTCATCAAAGGATATGAACTTTTGCTTAGCACTGTTGTTAGGCATGCTAGCATGCCTCCAGAGATGAATGGAGGGCAGCTCAGTTTCAGGTCTCTCTGAAGACTTGCTCTGGCTGCATCTAGGTAGGAATAAACACCACCAAATTTTCCTCAATATTTTCAAAAGACCCCCTCAAGAACTGCACTCACAGTTCTGGGTATCTGCAGCTTCTTACAGAAAAAATAAAGAATGGAGGCTGCTCACCGGAGTTCTTAGTACAGTTGGCACAGTACTGTGTCCTTAGTTGAATGTTGTTGGGTCTTGCTGCTTACATCTTTGGTTTTAAGGTTAGTAGGCTCTTCTGTAAGTAGATATGAGTATTTATCCTGACCTAATTCAGTGTGTTGTCAGCCCCATAAATCTCCATCAGTAGCCGCCTGCCAATGGAGCATCAGCTTGAAATGCAGCACAGGAAAGGGCTCTCACTGGTGCTGCTGATTTCCTTCCCCAGGAAAGCACCATGGTCCTGGGAAGAGTGTTTTGTAAAGGACTCTTCACAAGTGCTTGCCTGTCAAGTGTTTTGGTTTTTTTTTTTTTGACAAGAGCTGTCACTTGATGAGATCAGGACCGAGGTCTTCTCCTTGCCAGGCCTCCATCCACTCTCTGCTCCTTTTGTCGTCATGCAGATATATCCCAGCCCTGACTGGTACTCCTGTGACCTGCTGATTTACTGCATCAACACCTTTTGCTTTCCCAGTGATACCACGGGTTTAATACTCCTTGGGACGTAACTGTGGTTTCTTCCATGGCGTTTGGTGTTTCTGATCCACCTTCTTCAGCACAAGGAAGGTGGCAGGGTCCTTTCCCTGCACATTTCTCCACGAACCTCACTGCTGAGATTTCTTAGCAAAACCATTCAAGAGCAGCCAAGGTCTTTGTATTAAACAGCCTTTCAGAATCACCAGGATAACTTTAATGTTTGCTGCTCCTTGTCTTTCCCACCTCTTCTGCTGGTGCCAAACTAACTGTTTGACCTTGTTGTGAACTGCAGCGCGAGCATGTCACAGCAGGTCTGTGTTCTGTGTGTCTGCACAGAGCCCCAGACACCGCAGCCGATGCCTCGGGCCCTGCTTGGCGAATGAAGTCTGTGATACTCGAAATGCACGTGAGCCGTGGCAGTGCCTGTGTGAGCCTGCTCTCTGCAGGGGCTGGCAGGGAGCGGGGTGTGATGGGCCCTGGGGTCAGCAGCTGGTAAGGGACACCCCTGGCTGCGACTGCCCTACGTGGGAGTTTGTATTTTTGGCCCAGTGGGGAGCACCAGAATACATGACCTGCTGGTTACTGCAGGGAGATGCAGATACTCTGTCTTCTCTTTACTTATTTTAAACTCTGGACAAAAGGATGGCCCAGTTCAGCAGAGCACCGAGGCAGTTGTTCTACACAGCAAAGCACATGCTTGCTTGCTAAGTGTGTACTCAAATTCCATTATGTGCTTTGCTAAATAGGACTGATTTTGATAATTGGCATCAAGATTACTGGTGAGATTAACTCATTATGCCAAATACTTTTTTCAAAACTCTCACATGTTCTTTTTTGGCATGATAAAAGTTATTCAGAATACAGAATAATTCACATAATTCTTCATTCTAATGAAGATTTGCATGTGCTCTAACTCTACCTCCCCTCCAGTTGTGCTTAAAGAATGCTGAGGGCAGTCCCAGCAATTCTTGTGCATCATGGCACTGGAAGGAGGCACCTCTGAGTTGGGAAAAGCCTTGGATTCTAAGTTCTTGCCATTTTGGTTCTTTTCAAACAACTAGCTGTGCTCTCTGCTGTCCCCCTGGGCACGCAGCCCATACACCTGCCTCTCCCTGCTCAGCCCATGCATTGCCAGCTTCTTGAAGCCTCTTCCATTACGAAGAGATGCCATCAGGGGAGTAAACGTCCAAGGCCAGCAGTGATTCTTTTAGCTCCACACACGATTGCAGTAATGCTTCAAAAGCTGCAGTCAGGTCAAGGAATTGCTGCCCTTCAAAAGGCAAAAACTGATTCTGAAGGAGACTAAGTGATGGTGGCAGGCGCTGGGGCACTCATGGTATTATTCTGTATGTTACACATTGCATGAGCGTGGTTCAAATAAACAGTAACTGTGCATCTCGTTAAGCAAATAGAAATTAAATCAATTTACATATGAAGGAATATGAAATGTGCAAGTATCCAGTACTGACCACTGTGGAGACAGGATGCAGGGCTGGATGGGCAGCTGCTGCTGACCATGCTGTGTCTGAATTCACTGGGAAACAGAGCCAGTAGATGATGGGTAAGGCTTTAGGCGTGGTGAGTGCTGCATGGAGCTGTAACTCTGAGCTGTGCATGACGGGGTGTTTTTTGTCTTGCAGACCCCCAATGGATTATTGCTGACCCCCAGCCCTCTGCTGTCTAGCATTCACTTCTGGAGCAGCCTCAGTCCTGTTGCTCCTCTGAGTCCTGCCAGGCTGCAGGGACCAAACACTCTGTTCCAGGTAGGTCTTCTCAATGCACAGCTTTCATTGCTAAACCTGCACATATGGAAGAGACATTGGGGGAACATCTCCTCACATCATCCTGGAGCTTTTCAAACAGATCAAGAAAATACGGGCATTACCAGGCACTTTTTTAAAGAGAGGCCTACTTGCTTGTGCACTCTTCCAGTCCTTGGCAGCGCAGTCAGAACCTACAGGGCAGTGTCTGCTGCAGCAAGCAAACATGTATTTGTGAAGGAAAGAGAAATAAATGCTGGACCCCAGAGAGAACAGGTAACAGAGCTCTCAGAGCTGCAGGAAGAGAGTGCAGACCAGTCCGTGACCAGCCAGGAGAGGCCTGGAACACAGACTCTGGGAAAACCAAGACAGTTTGGGTCTCACTCAGTGAGGTGGGTGTAGGTTTATCCTTTTGTCCTAATGAGCTACTTCTCACTCAGAAAGGCAAGGCACTCTGAACCTGAAGGCTCCATTTCCAGTTCTCCTGCCATGTGTCCTCAACCAAGGACATACCTCCGAGCATGACCTCGCCATACCTAACCACAGAAAGGCAGCACTGTGTCCACTCCCTCCTGAGTATAGGCAGAGTAAAATTCTCAAAGTTTTACAGAGATTTGGTAAATGCAGAAGTTATTAAATAAGCCATGATGGCTCCAACACAGCTGCAGCATTTGCCTGAGGCTCAGGAAGAAGATGGTGGGGATGGTATTTGCAGCTCCCGCTGTAGCTGCTGCAAAACACCTGATTCTTAAGTCACAGAAAAAATTATTTTGATCTGCTGATTGGCAAGAAGCACAGGAGCCCAGTGGCCATCTGAAGAGTGCAAGGATACCCCTGGAATGAACTGCTGTGGATGGCCAGCACTAACAGTGGAGAAGGCTGCTGCTAGACAGGGACCCTGTGTTAGTCTGTGAACCTTCAGGGAGGCTGACTGCCCAAATCCAGGGCTGGGCTTTAGCTCAAGTAGTTGGTCAGGTACTGTCTGCACAGGGATAGTCAGTCTTTCCACCTCCAGCTGCACATGGAGCTCAGGGCTCCTTATTCATGTTTCAGATAAACTCAGTAATTCCTACTGGACCTTAGTTTTGCACACATGGTTAGAAACAGCTAGACATTTCATCTGAGAAGTGCCTGCACCAAGGCCTGGGATGAGCTCGTATGGACACATGCTGGCCATTCCCTGGGGAAACTGAAAGTGAGGAGTGGCTGTGGCTTTCCCTTCTGAGAGACCCAAAGGGCCTTATAAATTATGTTTGATTCAAGCCAAGGCCACGATGACAAGTTGTAGAACACAAAGCCTTATTTTAACAGTAAATAGGAAATGAAAACCACAGCTGAGGCCCGGTCAAGCCCACTGAGAACTGATGGGTCAGCCAGTGTAGGCGTCAGGGCAGAGCTCTCCTCGGGCTGCCTGCACAGGCCAGCCCACACTCCATGCATACCCAGGGAAGAGCTTGTAATCAGGTTCTGTGTTTTAATGAATCTTGGCAGAAGTGATGGAAACATTTCCTGAGGTTTGGTGTGGTTAAAGCAGAGGTATTGGCCAGTGCAGGCCACACCGGGAGCACAGTGCCAGACCCCCTGCAGCACCGCGCTGCTCGGCCCGGCTTTACATGGAGTGGTGGCAGACAGGAATCACCAGCTACCATCTGAGTGGAAGAGTAAACTTGATACAAGCACGTCATTATATGCAGGTGGAGGGGGTGGTTACACCGCAGTTGGCTGTCCAAGGACTGATCTGATAAGGGGTGAAAATACATCAGATGCTTGAAGTTGTTCAGCTCTGTCTCCCTCAAGCCAACAGAAACCCAGCACAGCTCATGGAGCTGGGCCTGGAGGCCAGATCAGTATCTATCACTGGGATAATTCCTGCCTCATGCTGCAGCAAGTTTATTCCACCTACTTGCTTTACTTTTTCTCAGGTCAGATGTTAAGAACTAGTCAATACGCACCACTGCAGGCGTGGTGCCGTCACGATGCCATCATGAACTAGCAAGATACAGCTTCTGTATTGAATAAGTTCTTTTGCACAGTACTTCAGAAGCATTAGGTGACAGTACATTGTGCTTTGCACACTGAATGACCCAGCACAGCTAGTTTGTAGTTTCTGAGTGAATGCAAAAATTGTAATTACTTGAGAGTAATTTTCCCCATGCTTTGTATCCCCAGTTGTACTTTTTCTGCCCTAAAACTACATCTCAACTTTCACTTTTGCCAAACTCTTTCCTGCATAAAAGACAGACAAAAAGGATGTATTGTAATTAATAGAGTGCAGACTGAAAAACATTGTTTGAAGCAGAATGGATGGCAAAGACTGCTCTGTAGTGTTCACTTTCCCAGGGTGATGATAAATGTATTATGTGAACTTTTATATAAAGAATGGCCAATAACAGATTTTTATACCCTCATGCATTTACAAAATTATTCAGGTTCTGTCCTCTATTTTGCATTCCTAATGGCTGATGCAGGCATTTGATGTATGTCTTACTGTATAGACATCACAACTCTTGAAACCATCTGGAGCCATTTGCGAATGCTAAATCCATGTGCTTCTTGGGCTGAATGTTTTGAGATAAAGAGTTAATTTTTACCTCTTGGCCTCTTACAGTTTCCAACTCTGCTAAATGGTCACATACCAGTGCCACTCCCCAGTCTGGACAGAGCCTCTTCACCAGTACTGCTTCCTCCAAATGCTCAGAAATCCTGATGACGCCTCATCACACCAAGAATGTATTGGTGGATTTAACACTTCATTCCTATGGGCTAGTTTTTCCTGTGTCATGAGAAGGACATTGTGAAACCCTTTATTACTTCGGTTTGCACTTTTCATTACATGGATAATCTACTTTTATTATGTTAGCATTTTTCAACAGTGTTTATATATAAAAGTATATATAAATCTGTTATGCATTAAATGAATTATAATTTTTTTATATCATAGCTCTCAAGTGTTGAACACTTCTGTTGTTGATGAAGTACTTTTCCGTAATGGATTGCAACAATGTATCTAATAGGGATGTGAAGCTTCTTTTTAATCCCTTTTTCTGCATATTATGCATTGTGCTTGTGTAAACTATAACCGGCTGTGCCTTCTTTTGCATAAAGTCATGTAAATGATTTATATATTTTCTAGTATTAAGATAAAAAAGTTGAAAGAAAAAAAACTAGTATTGAACAGCCCTATGGTAGTATTTCAGTATTTTCTCCACGGATAGGCCATATGATGCAGTGTATTAATGTAACTTTGTATTAAGTGCTTTCAAATTGTATAAAAATAGCCTTATAATTTTTCTTTGCTGAAGTGAAAAACGTAATCCATGTTACAGCCAGAAGATGTAGTTCAGAGTAACAAAGCCACACTTACACATTTATGCCCAAGTTCTCCTGTCAAGTTGCAGCAGGGAGGAACTGGGCTGTGTATGTTCATGACTGAACATATTTTCATGTTTCCAGCATTTGAGAGTACTTCTCTAGAGAAGGAGACATTGCTCAGAATTTATTTGGCCCATACTTCTTATGAACTGTCACCATTACAGCTGGAAAGAGTGCAGGTAATCTCTGTCCTCCCAGGGAATGAGGATCATTCCCGATAACTTCCAGGTGCTTTGTTCAGCTGTGCCAAGTGCCTTGTACTACTTCCCTGGAAAGACTATTGTAGCTACTCAAGCTCAGAAGGTTACATTTCCCCTTCCCCCAAAGTTGGAAAAGTTACAGGTCTGTAAATTGATGCCTGGTGCTTGCAAAGAGGCAGAGACTGTACATGTGGGATGTTTATGTATAAACAGATGAATTCTGGATGAAAAAACAGCACTGTGTTACTATATACTTGCAACTTGGGACTTACTGGGTATGTTCTCTGCCTTGAGGGGATGGCTTAGTCATCTAAATGTCAGGTTAGGATTAGGCCAGACTCCCTGGCACCACAGACTCTAATCCTGGCAGGGCTGATGCAAATCTTCAGTTTCCTGAGGTGGCTAAATTGGCTTCAATGCAGCTTTACTGTGTTGGTTTTTCAAATGAGACCTTAAAAGCCAGCCCCAAATCCGATTCCTGTTTGTGACAGGTCATTCGAACTTCTACTTTGCTTTCTGGCTGAGCAGCTGGCCACGGTCCGTTCTTTTTGAAATGTATGCAGTGAGTTGTCTGCTGATTTTCTGCTTGGATGCGTTTCAGTGATGATGTGTGTAGTTATTTGTAAAGTGCTTTTGGATCCTTCAACCTGAAAGGTGCTAAATAAACATTTTATTAATGCAGTTCTGATGTTCAAAAGCCATTTTTGGGGCAGAGGTGGTTGACAAAAGACAGCAAGAATTTTCTTCAGGCTCCTGGGTGGCACAACCAAAAATGACTCGTCAGTTCCACTTGCAGTGATAAAAACCTGCTCTATCCATGTAAGTACCAGCTGATAAACACAGCAATTAAATGCCAGACATGAGGAGAACGAATTAAGCACCTGAGACATCATTTGCTCGACTCAGCGTTTCAAGAGCACAAGACGTGCCACCCCACGGAGTCAAAAACAGAACATGAACCTACACAAAATTTGTAAGTGAATGCAAATTTTATACAAAGTAAAATCAGAATAGGTTGGAAGAAAGGGCAGTGTGTAACTGATGGGATTGGTGACGTTAGGGGAGATAAATCACAAGGGCTTGTAGGCCGAACATTTCTCATGCATTCCTCCCAGGTACATGGAATAGTTTTCAATAACGAAGTTACAGAGAGGCAATTATTTCACACTACAGAGCTGACTCCTGCCTCATTTTTAAAAAAGCATGAATATCTACTTACACCTATAAGGCATGAACAGCAGCATTGGGTCTCGTCTTGTACTAATGGGAGAACCTGGCATGGAGACAGTGTTTCTCACTATAAGTTTAAAAAGTAAAGATAAAAACATACTAGTATTGAACATTACACTGCAAAAAACCAGTTGACCATGAGAGGAGGGAGTATGTGACAGAGAAGAGATTCTTAAAAGTACCCGGATTCCCATGATTTTATTTCTTCCAAGGTTTTACGATTAATGAGGCAGAATTTTTTCTTCTCAAAAGGCTCAACACACCCACAGCTTCCCTCTCACCCTCCAGCCCTTAAATGAATTTGGACTTTTTTTAAAGATAGCAGAAAGCAACAATTCTGGGACAAAATCCTATTTCAAAAAATTACTGGAAAGGATCTGGGAGAATCCAATAAAACAATGGAAGACACAGACAGTGGGAAGAAGTGCTGTTTTCTCACCTTTGAGAGAGTAAGAATAGGAAGAAAACACATCTTCTGCTAGTTGACTTTTCAGTTGAAAAAAAATAGCCTGTCAAAATCTGCCTTCTAAATCAGTCAATAATGTGAAACAAAAATTTTTGCTGTTGGGAAGTATTTATACAAATAAAGTCCAGCCTCTCAAGTCTAACACTTACATGAAACACTAGACTGTTACACCTTGTGCTTTGAAGAACATATTCTATTGGTAATCCACTGAATTTCATTAACAGGTATCTTTCTAACTGTAGAGAAAAATCAAATAAATGTTTTTAAATAAATATCGTGGAAGTATCAATATTTCTGTGGCATGGAGAGCTTCCAAGACAGGAATCCTGGAGAACAAAATGGGAGTTTATTCTCTCTTCAGTATTCTTGGTAGTAATTGCAATTTGATCATACTTGGGGGATTTACGATAAGATTTGCACTTTATCCATGCTTCAGCAATACACAAGAAGTTCCCAGTTATTGTACAGACTGGGTGCATGACATCCTGTCATCAGACAGGCACGCACCTGTATCTGGAAATACCTACCAAAGAAGTGAAGAACTGTCTCTAAGATTTCTGTTTAAAGGGGAGGTGGTCTTTTCAAACAAGACTATAGGGTTAATTTTAACACAACATCTCTGCATTAAGAGGCTGTGTAATCTTGTGCCTATAGGAAACATCTTCAGACGCCATCATGACACCCAAATGAATTTAGAAAAGGCACAGTAAGCACAGGTAGTCTTTTATGTAAGGGCATAGCTATTCCCTTCTGATTTTCAGATTCTCTGTATATCCTGTAGGATAAACAAACACGGGCCTCAGATTTAAGCATATCCCTCCAAAGTCATCAGAAGACTACAACTTTTAAAATCCGTTTAGCCTCAAACTGTAACTAACTGCTCTTACCCATTAATGTGTGAGTGCTCTGCCTACACAGATGGAGTACAAACCTATTTCTTGAGGGCAAAGAGACTGACAGCACGAGTGAGAAGCAGTATGAATTTATTTAAATGAAAAAAGCAGACTGAACCTCAAGCAAGGACTCTGGAGCAATCAGCATCACGGCCTGCCTTGGGTGGGGGCTGGTATTTGAAGAAAGCATCCTAGAAGAGAGGATTCTAGGATGGAGTTCTTTCGTGAAAGATTCCCATCAGTTCACATTCACTCTGCAAGAAGCGCAAATTCATAAATGTAAACTTAATTATTCCTAACATGGCTCCAGGCCAGCTACCCCCTCCTGCAAATCAAATAACAAGACAGTGAAGAAAGGAAAAAACAGTCTTTGAAAAAACAAGCCCAGGGTGTGAAAGAGGAGGGGCAGGTGACAGCGTGGACGCTGCCATGCAAAGCCTGGAGGGAGGTGCTCTGCAAGAGCACATTGGAGAAGAGACAGGGAAGAGCACTTTCACTGGTTTGCAATCCACAGCCGTGGTAATTCCATCAGCAGAAAGATCCCACTGCAACAAATGAAGGAAGTTCATAGCTCTCTGGGGAAGAATGTGTTTCAAGGCAAGGCATCTGAGCCAACTAAGACTCATATTTCATTAGGAGGACCATGAAAATGATGTGCGCTCAGGCAGGCCTGCTTCTTGAGTGAGCTTGGAGGATGCAGCCAGCACAATAAATGAAGCAGTTATTTACCACAGTAGCACATGTGTATGTGAGCATTCACAGTTTAAGTTTGCTCAAAAGTTACAGAACTTAAAGGAGTTAAGGGATTTTAGAAAACATGCAAAAATAATCGGAAATTGTTCAATTGTTTTCCATTGACATCAATCTTACTCTGTTACTGAGAGAGGCACAGTACTGCCCAGTGAAAGTCACATACAAGAGATTAAAAAAACCAGTCTGGAATAGCTGATCTCTAAACCCAGTTCTGAAAACAAGTTCCCACTATGGCTGAGAATGGGACTATGATTTCTGTGCAGCTGAACTCCACAGATGAAGAAGGTGCATGGTAGGAACTCCAAAGTCCATGTATCTGCTTGGCTTTTATACTTTTCACAATCATCCCACCTGTACAGTCAGAGCTTACCTACAATGTTCCGACTGCTCCATACCTCCTTTATGTTTCACAATTATGCTTGTTGCCCTTGCCCATCTCCTAAACTGGTATGATATGGATATTGGTGAGACACAAGGATGCTGCTGAACAACACGAAGGCCAAATGGGAACATTAAATCTCTAACAGCCCAACCTCTGAAAAAATAAAACCCCCGAACCGCATAAAGTAAGCATCCAAGTTCCTTCCCAAAATTAAAGCATTTCATAGAGATATTACATTTGTTTTAAAGCCAAAATTTGAAGGTAAATAAGATACTGAAATGTGCTAACAAGGTGCATGAATTATTTGAACTCTGCTCATTAGTGACCAGACAAAATGATCACATCACAGATAAGGCAAGTTCTGATTTCTCTTCAGTGTCACCGAGCGCTATAGCTCTGTATTTCCATACCCCGATTTGTTTGGATTTCTTTCAAGTCTGACCTTAATTCTGAGTATTTCCTGGGTTTATAATACTTAGCCTGGGTATATTTACAACATTGCTTTCATATATTTTGTCCTCAATAATGAAATTGTATTCTTAACCCTAATTCTATTTTAACATTGCCGAAGAGAAACCATGTACATTTATTACATTGAAAAACTCATGCACAAACAACAAGCAAGCAGCCCAAAGAATGCTACCTTGCAGTGTTTCAAATGATTTGCAAATACAAAGTACATTGATTCTTTAATAATTGTTTATTTTAACTTTTATTGCCCAATTCAGGGATACACTCTGGCTACTGAATGCTGTGGTAAAGCAGCACAAAAATAACACAGCCATGTTGAGATGCACGTTCCACTAGAGCATTGCTGAGCTGTTGGTTTGCCCCTTCCATCTCCCAACCCCGTCCTGTCAATTCCCATCCTCCACCCACCCTCTCCCTTTCAACCTTCACCTGCATGCGAATGCAACCACATCACCAGCACCTGCCTCTGTCCTGGCTTTCAGCCCACCTGACTCTGACACACACCTACACCCCCACCTCGCCATCCCTACCCTGGGCTAGGTGGGACACACCGGGTATCTTCTAAAAATAACTACCTAAAATCAGCCACGACTTGCAGGCCATTTCTCATTAACTGATTGCTCATCGTCAAGCAAAGGTGGTCATACCAAACACTGAAAGTCATCCATTTTCAGCAACTCTCTGCTTGGTTTTTGCCACACTTGAGGTCTTCTCTCAAAAAGGCCAACACTCCTACAGTTCTTGGGGACAGTGAAACCAAGTCCGTAGTACCTGACTCTGCCAGACAGGGACGCAGGGCACCGAATTCCATAGAAAGGATGTCAGAGATGCCCAGCAACTTCAGACTTGCTGACTATTGCTCCAAAGAGGCAACTGCCACAGAACTGTCTCTGCTGATGCAGGAATTTCAATAATAGACAATTTTTAAAAGCCCCAAACTGGCTTGACCATAGATGCCAGGTTTCTTAAATATGTTCTTTAAAGCTACCTCCTAACAAAGAACACAGATTCACTTGTAGGTCCTTAGAAACAATTTCTTTATAAACAGACCGCTTTAATTTTATGGAAGATCTTTTCACCTGTAACAAAAGAGCTGAATTCCTACTTAAAATGGAACATCCTTTTGTTAGCTGCAGCTGATCCCTTTCTAAGTTTATTAACGCACTTCATTTTACCAGGTAAACCTTTAAGTCCTTTACTCATTAGTGTCACATTATTACCTGTTCTTTTATGACCTATGAAGTATTACTGTTCTAGAAATGCTAAATCCCACATTTATCCACAGTGAACATTTAGTCTACCTTCACTACTTCTGTAAAAAAAGGAGATGTTTTTCCGATACTTCTTTCTTCAACACTGTCACGTCTACCACGAATTTCCTACAAAGTTAATCGGTATAAAATCTAGATCAGATCCATAGCAACTATAAAAAAATATATAACAACTATTTCAGGACAAGGTTTGTCATCAGTGCCAACTGTGCCTCTGCCACACTCGCAGTGCTCACGCTGGGATCAGGGGAGCCCCGCGCGTGTGTCCGAGGCTCGTGTCGTGCTCCCGGGCCGTGTGACACGCGGGGCTGGCTCACCAGCAGTGACACTCTGCACCACGCTACTGAGAAGGTCCAGAGCAGCCTCAGCCACGGATGAGTCGTGTCACTTTCACTGCCACTGCTTCTGCACTGAAGGAACTAAAGGAGCAGCCAAAGGTGACCCTGGGGGCTCCCACAACACACGGACCTCGCTAAGCGCTGCCAACAATGCCCCAAGAACCGCAAGTTCACTTAGTCTGTATTTTTAACAACACAGGGCTTTTGTTATTATAAATTTCAAAACAAAACCAAAGAATTCCACATAATATTTATACTTTCAAAAGTACAATATTAATACAGGTCGGTCAGTTAGAAATAACAGCAGTTTGTTAGGTCTACAAGATTTAACGTAAAACCGGTTTACAAATGCTGAAAAGCAGTAGTGGTCCAATAGTCACCATTACACATGAATTTCTCTCTTCCAGAAAATAAAATAAAAAAAAAAAAAATCCCAATTCAAATTTACTAGTATCAATGAAATATTAATAAAACACCCCCAAACATGCCACAATCACTATTCACAAATAAAGTTAAAATGAAATATACAAAAATTCACTTAATACTGTTAAATAACAATAAACTACGAGATTTCCTGAACAGAAATGGTAGGACCCCTGAACGTTTTACAGTGAATGTCAGGAAAAATTAAGTTACCTATGACTATTTTCATGATATACCAGCCAAAGATTTACATGACCATTTCAAAATATACCAATAAAGATTTACAGTCTCTTTAAGATGCACTAAACAAATAGGTTCATAAAGGTGAACACAAATGCTTAAAAATACTGTAACCATCACCAAGGGTGTACTTATGATACTCACTGAGATGCATAAGCATAGTAGTAATATGTTTACTATCTCTGGAAAACAGGTAACATCTAAGATCTGAAAAACTCTCTAAGTTCCCATTTTAAAAGCTCTGTAGCATAGTGAGTTCTTCTCAAGTACAAACTTGCATCTTTCCAGTTGATTTCAAGTGAATAATGCACAAATGGGAGAGCAACAAGGTGGGAAAAAGTGTGACATTATTCCCATGTTTGTGTAATTAGTTGTCCTGTTCTCTGTAATGAAAAGTAAGCCAGGGTCCAACATATACGAATTGTCTTTTTACTATTTGTATTTCTAAGTTAAAAACAAGGTAAAAAAGTTATTGTTTCTGCAGGCCCCATATGCACAACAATGTGCAAATATGTTATGCTGGAGTAAGCCGGACAAAATGTCCAGCCTCCATGCTCTAATTTATCGATAATTAACATAGGATCTTGAGAGCAAATCAGAGTTATTTTTCACTTGTTTGAATCAACCTTCACACCATGTGCTTTTCAAAAACATAATATGCATTATAATTTTTCAACTATTTCAACACATACTTCCAATGTTAAATAAGGAATTAAGTGCCAAGAACTTAGAGCATTAAAGATGGCTCACCTATAGCCAAGCAAAGCTATGTTTACATTCCAGGAAACACTGCCGTTTAAGAAGTACAAAAAAACCCCGCAGCAGTAGAACATTTTATCAAGAGAAACAGATGCATTCACATATTATAAAGCCATTGCAACTTCTTCAGGCATGGAACTGTTGTGTTAACTATACAGACAGTAGTTATTTAGCAGCAATGATTCCGCAATAAATAATGCACTGTGTTTCTCAGTCCTGCACAAAAATTGCAGCTACAGTTACATCAACAGCTGTAACCTACTGGCTCTAGTGGCAGAGGAGACCTTAAAACCAACTGTACAAAAAATTGTCACACTGTGACAACAAATATAAAAACATAATTTGCATGTTGGAAATAAAAAGACTCCACTGTTAAGAGGACAGTGTAGACAAACTGCGATTCCAAGTCCACCAAGAGAAAGCACTGCCTTTGGATCCGAGTCCTTGACTGACAGGATAGGCTTGGCCTTGACTCTGCACTGCCCCCTTTAGAACAGCATGCTCTGCCTTCTGTTCTTCCCATGTCCTGCAACACAACACAGACCATGGTAAGAAACCGAAGCATTTGCGCAACAGAGTATTAAGTTATTACCAAGATCTTTGTCCTACTTCAAGGCAACTCCCCTTGTGCTTCAACCAGCACCAGCATCTTTCTTTTAACGGCGCTCATTGCATTGGTTTTTCACTTTGCCACCATTCACCCCCACACAGTACTGGTTTGAAACTCCAAAAAGTTCTCACCTTCACAGTCCCCGCCCATCCCTCGTAAAACTCACATCTTTCTGTGCACTTAGCTTATATGTCTCTACAGGAATCTCAGTAAGTAATTCTGGATTTTTGTGTCACTATATTCACACAAACCAATTTAACAAAGCATTTTTCAATTCCAAATGCCTCTGGCACAGCATTCTTTTAGCAAGCATGAGAAAAAAATAAAGCTTTCCATACCGGTCTCTGGGTAAGAGGAATTTCGAAAGCCAGGGTCTTTTTGCAATTGAATCTCTTTTAGACTGAATATTGAAACACCTGAAATATAACAAAGAAATTAATTCATATACAAATGTAAAACTATGCTTTATTGACCAAAATTATATCCTTAATTATATAGTTTAGATAAATAAATGTTTCCAAATCACAAATAAATAAGTCACTAGATATCAGACTTCTTAAATAGATTAGAGAGTTTTTCCTTATATCATGTACTTAGCTTTAATACACTATCTTAACAATAGTCCGCTACTTTACTACTCCTCTTACTTTCAGGAAGAGTGTGTATTCTTGTTCCAAGACTTCTGAAGTATGCATGTTTCATGGCCTCTTCTGCTGAAATTCTCTTCTTTGATTCATACTGTAAATATAAAAGCATACAAGTGTGTTGGCTTCCATTAAAATTTCTTTGCATCAAGTGATTTCATCAAAGGGAGAAAGAGTTCTATTTGCTCAGTATTTCCCATAATTCACTAGGACAATTATTTTTCATTACTTTCATTTCATACATGACATTCTAACGTATCAGAATCAGTACTGCCAACATGTAACAAGATTGCTAAAAGAGTAAAAATAACTTCTGCAAATGGATGCAGGTCAGAACTACACCTAATCTTTATTTATAGATGGTACAATGATTAGATGTCTCCTGCTTGGCATCTGTGCAATTTTGGACAAGGCTGCAGACATTTAAAAGCTGCATACAAATAAGTTACAGTGCTGCATCTACTCAAAGATGCAGGAGTTGGCTTTCCGTCTTGCTTCCAGCTCCTCTTTAATACAGATTCAAAGATTAAACCCACATACCACTTCAGCTTTTCAATACAGCTGCAACATCAAGGAGTAATATTACACCTTAGTAACTCCTTCTTTAGTACTAAACTCAGTTTATCATTAAAGAAATCTGGCATTTTTATATAAAAGTTTTGGTTTAAGACCATACTTCACAAGAGATTTAGTTTTTTCAAGGCTAACAGAATAATTCTATTTTTACAAAAGGTAGTAAGAGAAGAAATCAGTTCTGGGGGGAAAAAAAGAAAGCATCAGTTTTTTAATTCTCACACTAGACTGGCTTCTTCCCCCATCTGTCATTCACTACAGACTCAGCAGCACATTCCACTTTGAGACAGATCGAAAATCTTTGGCTTCTAATACATTTGTACATAATATGTTAAAATTCGAAATTTGCACTTTTATAAAGTAAAGCCACAAAACACATCTTACTTGAAGGAACTTCGCTATCAATTCAATTCCTTCCGTGTCTAGCCTAAAAATAAAAATATTTTAAAAAATTAAAACAGTCATGGAACTGTATTTACGAAAGTAAAACTGCAGAGGAACTAACTTCATTAAATTATACCAAACCTGAAAATTATATCTAAACATGGAAATGCTTTCACCCATACAACATTTATTCATGTTAATGTGAATACATATGAGTCCTAATATCTCAGAACAAGACCATTTGGAAAACACTGGGGACACACAAATCCTTAGTTTGGATTGGTTTTTACTAGGTTGACCTGGATCATTTATTTGAATTTTTAAAATTATTTCTTTTAAGCTTAATACTACTCATTTACTAGAGGAACACAATGTTAGATCTTCTTCTTCAAAGTCAACAACAAATGTCTTTGTTATTAAGTTTATTTATAACAACTGCACAGACCCTTCTACTTAGTCATTATGGTTTTAAAATGATTACAAGAAGCCCCTCAAGGAAACGCGGCCATTTTAACAAATGGCCTAGGCCTAGTATATACCCAGAAGAGAATTAGTGTTCTTTAGGAAATGCTGTGTGAATTCTCCTACTATGGAGACATCATTAATCGGAGTTTATCGTTCCATAGGTCATTAAGGAGCTGTGGTACCTACAATGATATTAGTAAAAGTAATCACATAGTACCAGGTTCTGCTTTGCATTATCATCTGCCCACAATAACACAATTGATGAATAGTTTTACACTATTCAGTAGCAGATTGTACTTGGAAATGCATTCCCACTTAGGAATATGCAAAGCCACAGGGATGCATATTTTCTATTAATATAACACAAAGTACCTTGGTGCATGGTTGATGAGAGGTTGTGGTTTATACTTAGGAAAGTTGTAGTTTCTAAATTCATCACTGGAAGAAATGCCTGGCCATGTTTCTTGACATGGAGTTCCTGCATTTAGAAGCAGTAACAAATTCAACTTAAAAAATGTAAACAAGCAATTTTGACATAAAAAAGCATTTAATCCTGTAATTTAAAGGAGAAAGGTAAAAAATCATTCAATAAGCCCATGTTGTGCACACTCAGCTGTACGCTCAGCTGAATCATTTTTCATAACCTTGATTACAATGCAATATATAATATTGTTCCGAGATAAAGATCTACAGTTCTCATACAAACATGGTGCATTAACATTAACATTGCTAAAAGTATCCATTTACCAAGAAGTCTGAAAATTAAGTGCAGTTCATCTTCAACAGTTGAACCAGGAAAAAGAGGCCTTCCCGATGCCATTTCAAAAAATATGCATCCGACGCCCCTTTATAAAGACAGAGAAAAAGATAAAGCAGAAATAATCCTATAATTTCAGCTCATAAAGGCTTCTGGGATTTCTCTTCAATTAAAACAAATTATTGGTTGTTAGCCACACCCTGCTATTAAAATATTTACAAAGATGTGTAGCAACAGAAGAGCTGTCAAAGACTAAACAAAACCCGTGTCATAGCTATATTATATCCTCTTCCTTCACATGTTGATTTAATCAATTTTATTAAAGTTCCTGGTAAAATACCACGTTACCCTGTCATTAGGAGAAGGCAGCTGTTTCTTTCCCTAATACTGTGGGCCTAATGCTTACTTACTCTGAGCAATAAAAAAGTACTCTGCATTTTCAGAGAGGAATAATAGCATCTTCCCACTCTACCAATCCTTTCCCTAAAAATCCAACTCAGTTGTAGCCTATAAAAATTCAAAGGTTGAGTATTTGAATGTTACTATTTAACAGCAAAGTTGACATTTTTTCAACTTGACTCAGAACAAAAATTTAAATTAGACAGAGCTATACAAACCACATGTCAATTTGAGTTGAATACTCTGAAGATCCAAGGAGAACATCAGGTGGTCTGTACCATAATGTGACAACTTCATTGGAATAGGTCTTTGTAGGGACAGACTTCGCTCTAGCCAACCCTTGATAAAAAGGGAAACGAAGAGTCATGTACAGCTTGCTGAAATCCTTTTTGTATGAAACTGACCAACTATTTTAAAGACCTTATAATACCTGCTAAATATCATCTCTTGATGTTATTTAAGGCCCTAATAAATAGGTTTCTACAACTCGTGATTGCCTTTTGGTATTTATGGCAATCTCACAGTCAGCATTTTTAAGCACAGAAGAAAGGTAAACAGACCAAAACCTAGACTAATCCTGTAAATTTCATTAAATCAGTATAGCATTAGATCAGTAGGACACCTCCATGCTGCAAAAACCTTCTACACTGTTTCTGGAAAATTACACTGCAGAAGGCAGAAGGCAACAAACAAACAACTAAAGATGGAAACAGACCAAATAAGTGTTGGATCAGCAGGGGTTTTCCACCCTAACACTGTCAATTTGTCAGCAATATCTTCAATAAAATTCAGGTCTATCATGTTAGATGCAATCTTCTGAGCAACTTCCATTCACACAGAAGGGGTAAAATCAGAGGCACAGAGCACAACTTTCAAAGGATCTTCCAGACACAGAAGGTAACAGGAAAATGTGAATGCCCTGCTCTGCTGTAAATCCCAAGGAATTTGGTGCATCAGTGACAGCGTAACACCTGACAATTTAGCACACGAACAAACCCTTCCTCTCTCTGTCATGGAGACCCTGCTTTAGAGTGACTGTGGAGTGTTAGGAAAAGCAACCTGAGCTCCACCTTAGGGATTTGACTAAGTATCAATTTCACAGGAAGCTGTAAGACTACTTTCAAATTGCAAGTTGAGTGACAGTCTTACCTATAGAGGTATTACTCTGATTATACCCTGTAAAAGACTCACTTTCCATTTGAGAACACCCAAATTCACTACAGACCCAAGGTACTCATTTCTCCTTTATAAGGAAAAATGAGTTTCCTTTGCTGAGACAAAAAGAAATTTCTTACAGAGTAATTTCAGGCCATACCAAAGTCTGCAAGCTTCAGTTCTCCTTTCTCATTAATTAGTAGATTTTGCGGCTTCAAATCTCGATGTAGCACCTTTCTCCTATGACAGTATGCCAAACCACGAAGAATCTGATATAAAAATAGCTACAAAAGAGAACATTTATATGAATTAGACAAACAATGTCAATCTACAGATTACATGACCAGAACAGCCCATTTGGGCACTGGAGAGTTAAGTACTGAAAGCAGGACAAAATTACTTCTCATAAAGTGAGTTACTCTCCTTATGAGCAAATTCTGGACATCATCATTATTGTTCAAAGATTTAAAATCCTTTTATGCTAATGCACTGCTTTAACACCATACTTTACAACAAAGACTTTAAGAGCAATTTGTTCTGTTTAACTGAAGAAGAACACAGGGCTGTTTATTTTTAAAGTAAGCACTTACCACTTCTCTTCCCCACACTAATGTCTTTAAAGATAACTGTCTCTGACTATATACTCAAGTTCCCTTCTGCCACAGAGTCTCTTCTGAAAATGCAGCTCAGCAGCGTTTCTATCCAACTGTGCTAAAACTACATAAAGAACGTCTTGGCATGCTACTGGAAAAATACACATAGATTCACAAGCTTAGGGAAGATGGATAAATGGGTAAATGGGGATTACTAAAACAACCCAACTGCCTCTGGTATTTACATTCATCCCCTCACCTTGACACACACAGGTTTATTTTAATCCTTTGGCATAGCAAGCCAAGCAACAACTCCAGTCATGCATATCAACCCTGCACATATATAGATATAAAAGTAGTATGGGGCGAAGAAAGGTTTAGCAGTGGGCAGCCAAGCAAGTTTAATGTATTGCTGCAAATACTTTGCAGTTTCTGTATGTATAAAGGGTCTGATCTTGAACATAGGACTTTTGGGTAGCCATTGCTGGCATTTACCACACAGCAGTCCTCAGTCAGCACAGGTAATCAAATGCACAACGAAAAAATACAGAGCATTGCAGAAAGCAATGTGACAAATTCATTGTGTAACAGGACCTCTGAGGAAAAACACTAGAATGTTTTTATATGACCATGTTCTAGCATATCGGTTTATTTTTGCACCAAGTGACACCACCAAATTCTTTTTCATAAACTGGACAAATACACAGCAGGTGTAGTTACATCCATCTGTTCTCAGTCTGCTGACATGGGATTCATCTGTGCTAGAAAAACAGGAATTGGGATTGATTTCTTTGCTTTCTTTTCTGAAGAGCAGAATGAGAACCAACAAGTCTTGCTCCATCTACTCATGCCCATACTGTTGCAGGGGTAATCAGTCCCAAGCTTTATTAGCAGGACTTCAATAGAAATCAATGGCCTTCTGTAGCGTACACTGGGACTGCAAGGATTAGTCAAGAATGCAAAGCAGATTACAGAAATTGTGAAGCTTCACCACAGTTAGCAGGGATCCTTTTGGAAATGCACAGGACGCCATGTATTAGCTCAAAATTTTGGTTAAAACACTAATACCTGCAGAGATCACACATATCTTCATTTTGTCAAAACACAAAACCCTAAAATTAGCCGAGGAATGTGACGGAAGTGATGACAGGGAGGTCTCTCAAATGTTAATGATGACTCAAACCCCCACAGTTATTGAAAGGTAAGCACCTACCACAGCTAAGCAGCTGTTCTGGTTTCCCAATGCCAAAGGTACTGACAATATAAATTTGCTCTTTGAGCATAGCTTAAACCATAGGCAAACAAGGAAGAACAGTTCCTCTGCTTAGCTCAGATTACCACAAGCAGATTCTAGCTTGTTCTCTAGCTACACTTACTGTAAGAGTCAGGTTCCCACTTACAGCTTTCCCGTATTTTTTTTTTAAGCTTAAAGCACTGCTCAATAACTGCAGATAATTAAAAACACATGCGTAATTATGATTTTTTGTTGTCTCTCTGAAGTAGAAACAAATTAAAGAATTTCCTTTTGCAGACCCTCAGAGGAAGCAACAAAGTAGGTTACGAGCAGATGTCTTTCCCTAAAGATACTTGGCAATGGAATTAAAGGGAAAGCTCACCAAACAGTAATCAATATCTAGCCTGAGTGCCAAATCACTTCACTCATTTCATGACAGTACAGTACTCTGTTTGGTGTCTTCTAAAGCCCTAAGTATTAAAGAGCACAAAGAGTTATGCCAGTTTGCCAAATAAAAGCCTGCTTTTTACAAGAGAAATAACACTTGACCCTGCGTTAGTTTCAGCAGGCCAGATTGGAAACTGAGTCACTTGACCTGACCACAACCATAGCAAAAAGAAAAAGCAAATTAGGCCTTAAGGAAAATTATTTCCATTTTCTTACTAATGGAAAGATGAAAATCACTCATTCTTAAATATATTTTTTTAATTTCTTACTTGTGTGGTAGGCAGTGGCACCCAAAAACACATTCATGATTGAGGCTACATTTTCCTCAATGTCCATATATAAATTTGAGGATATACCAAACTACAGACTTAGCAAATGAGTATAAAATAATGGAAGGACAAGAAGTCAAAAGAGTTATTAATGTATTATTTTTCACAAATTTTTAAATTTTTTGATATGTAACTTCAAAGAGAATGCAAACATATGAAGTTATATAATCTCTTTTCAATGTTTTAAACACTTAAAACAAAAAGACACCATCTGATGTCAACTAAGTCAGGCCTAAGTCAGGCCAAAAAGGAAGTTAAATTTCTTTATTTTATTTTTAAAGAGACTAAACCATATAGCTCCTGATTATTTAGCTCTCTGAAATTCTTATGACAAAGCTGGAAGGCAGTCACTGTCACTAAAAACACTCACCTTTACATTGTGCATACTCATGATGTTACCACAGTCATCCATGTACTGCTTCAGGTCCTTGTCCTATCAAAACACCATCATCACAGTTCAGTAAAATTATGGGCAACAAATTACATGAATATTACTTATGGTTGGAACCGAAATGATTATCAGAAAAATGAGATTTCTGCAAAAGATATTAAATGATAAAAAACCCAAAAGCCTGGACACAAATACCCCTGGCTTTCCAGAGGATAGAAAGACCCATTTTCCAGCGAGCTGTACTGTCTCAGGCAACATTATTTGCTGTTGCCTTCTCCTCCATCTATGTGTGGCACAGTATTTTATAGAATTGGTATATTCTCCAATTACATTGAAATTCAGCTATGTTACAACAGAAAAATGTCGTTGGAACTATAGTGTGATTACCATTTTATACAGTTAATGATTTTGGACAAGTAAACAGTTTGCTCAGGCAGACCACCGCTATCTGCTATTAATGAAACTCTGAAATGATCACAACAGTATTTACTAATTTACAGCAATTTAAGAACTGAATATACTTTTCTCCTTTTTAGCTGAAGGACTGTAGATGCAGGAGAAAACTCGAATAGTCCCAGTATTTTAAAAAAGAGTACAGAATTCTGTTGTGTTTCTGTTTATTAGGAACAATAAATCAAATGTAAAGCTCACTAATTGTTTAAGCACTTACCAGGTATTCAAAAACAAGAGTCAAAGACTTGTCTGTGTGCACAATATCATGTAACGTAACAATATTTGCATGTTTCAAATCTTTTAATAATGACACTGCAAGAGAGAATAGGATGAACAAAATAAGTGCAAAACACATGAGGAGTAAATGCAATTTCTAGTTAAATTCAAACATATAAGCTGAGTTTTTTTAATTAAAAAGCTATTTTTAAGAACATAATACTCATATAGATCAAGTTAACAAGAAAGGTATTTAATCAAAACACCAAACACCCACTTGAGTAACAACCTTGTAAGTATTTCCTATACATTTCAGACAGGAGGAATTTTGTAAAATGTATTCTGAGTCCCTGAAAGTTACTCACTAACAGCAGTCTAATTCAGTATTAAATCACCCACTTGTAATACTGCATTTGAGATCACAATCACCTCCCATAAGGAAAATAAATTTGAAACAAAACTCTGAATATGTCTGGACTATAATTTTCCTCATCAATACTAATAGCAATTTCACTAATGTCCCATGTAGCCTATGTATTTCCAAGTTCTGATGGTGCTTTGGTCAAAAAGAAATCTAGAAGTATCTGAAATTCTAAGAATTAAGAAAAAAAGTTACCACCTTCTCTTATGGCTGTGCATGGTGCTCCCTCTTCATGTTCCAGGCGGATTTCTTTCAGAGCTACCAGATTCTCTGTCAATTTACTTCTCCCCTTATAAACTGTTGCATAAGTACCCTATAAAATGGAAAAAGAATGGAACTTTTACAAGTTGTTCCTTCAACAAAACATTAGTTAAATAAGAAAATATTAACTTCTGTCTGAGGATCTAATAGGTTTCATTTTGGATATGAACAGTTTTTACGTTATATTCTTTTGACATATGTAACAAGCACAGAAATATTTTTTAAGCACAGGAACGAACTCACAAGGGATGTATATGCTTAACAGCTCTGGAAATTACATGGAAATCTAAATACCACAGAGCTACCAAAGAAGTCAGATCAGGTAGCATTAAGTTCACTAAGTTCACTGCTGGGATCATTTACACTCCTGAAAGTCTCTGACTATGGATACCTAGCTTGGGTATCTCTACACTATGCTGCAGTTATGTTTCCAAAGGCTGCAGACATACTCTTCCACAACCTTAAAGAAAACATGTAACTCTTTTTGATAGCTTCTTGTCTTCATTACCTATTTTTAAACAGCAAGAGATTCAAAACTCTAAAGGCATGTTAAATTAAGACAAAAAATTCTGACAAGTACGAAAAACTAATCCCTGCAAATGCCAAGAAGAAGCAACAAAGGTACAGAAACTGCCCTAGATCACTACAGTACTCTAAGACTCAGCAGAGGGATCTGGGCAGGCTGGATCCATGGGTTGAGGACAATTTTATGAGGTTCAACAAGACCGAGTGCCAGGTTCTGCTCTTGGGTCACAACAACCCCATGCAGTTCTACAGGCCTGGGGAAGAGTGACTGGAAAGATGGTCAGAAGGAAAGGACCCTGGGGTGCTGGTTGACAGCAGCTGAACACGAGCCAGCGTGTGCCCAGGTGGCCAAAAAGGCAATGACATCCTGGCCTGTGTCAGCTATAGTGTGGCCAGCAAGTTCAGGGAAGTGACGATTCCCTGGTACTCAGCGCTTGTGAGGCAACAGCTCGAATCCTGTATCCAGTTCTGGGACCCTCACTGCAAGAACGACATTGAGGTGCTGGAGTGTCCAGGGAAGGAGCTGGTGAAGGGTCTGGAGCACAAAGTCCTCTGAGGAGCAGCTGAGGGAGCTGGGGGTGTTTAGCCTGAACAGAAGAAGTTCAAGGGGATCTTACCACTCTCTACAACTGTCTGAAAGGAGGCTGTAGCCAGGTGGGCATCAGCCTCTTCTCCCAGGTAACAAGTGATAGGACAACAGGAATAGGCTTTAAGTTGCATCAGGCAGGCTTAGATTTGATAACAGGAAATTAAACTGTTTTAAATGGAGGACTGACCGCAATATTCTCAGCAGAGATGCTGACCAGCCCTGCTTCCTTCTGCAATGTTCACTACATCCCACTTCAGTGCTCCTTGTCCATTTTCAATCCCATTGGTCAACCTCAATCAAACTGGACAGGAATGACACTTGGCCTCTCCTGAATTCCACTGTTTCTCTGGAAGTCAGAGGCTGGGTGGAGGGGGAAAGCCACACTTCTGCCCCCCCGCAGAAGGAAAGACAAAATCCTAGTGTTATGTACTTCACTTGGCAGCACCTGGCTGGCTGCCCAGCCCAGGTGTGCAGGCTTCTTTACCAGAACATGCACAGCTACTGCCTGTTCCTTAAAAGCACTGGTCTCTAGTCCATCATGAGTGTTCCAACACCTAAGTCACAGCAGAAGGACACCTGACTTAACTACTGTTATCATCAACAGAATGATTTTGTCTATGTGCAAAAAAAGCCAGCCTATGTAAGAAGGTCACAGCACATTTGCTAATGGAGTCTTGCTCTTCCCCAGCTCTATGACAGTTTTCCTGCTTTTTTTTTCTTTTGCTTATTATATTTACATAAACATTTGTGTGGCTGTGACATTGTTACACATGTTGAGTATGTTCAGTTTACTGAAAAGATAAATTCAATGGGTATTTTGAGAGATATGGAAAATTTCAGTTAACGCTTACGCAAAATTTTACGCAGCACATTGTCATCATTCCAAAAGAAAGTTATACATACCTCTCCAAGCTTTTCTAACTTGATATAGGTTTCCATTTTTCCAAATCCAATTTCTGACTGCAATGACAAGAAATGGCAAATTGATCACTAAAACCAAACACTTCATTTGTACATCAGTTAATGAACAAGCTAAACTTCATTTAAGAAAATTACCTGACAATACTTGACTTAAATGGCACAATTCCAGTATTTTAGAAACAAATTAGCACATTATGATATAAATGCATCCCAGCATCCAAGCCCAGTGCTCAGCCTGCTGGCCAGTGTACTGTGTATCCTGGAGGGATTGTGAGCTGAGCTACACTTAGATCAAAACCTGACTTTAACCTACCTCCTACTTAGGTCTTCTCCACTCTTCTGATCTGATTACTACTAATGAGGTTGTTATAGCTTAAAGCACACAAGTAATCTCAAACTAGTCCATCCTTTCTCTTGCTCAGCATAACCATATGCTGCTTCTTTTTTCAAAGTAACTGTATTTGTTTGCTATGTTCAAGATTTCGCTCCAAGTTTCCTTTCCCATTCTGACATCTCAATGTCTTTTGGACTAAAACTTTAGCAAGAAAACCCTTAAACATCACTCCTCTGCAAGTTTCGGCTTTGTCTCAACAGTTTACATTTGATACCTCTTAACTCCAAATCTTTGTGTATTTTAATTGGATCTATTTATTCACCTTCTCTTTTTTGTCACCAACTTACCTCTGCAATGCAAGCCAGAAGGGTGTGCCTGCCTATGTAACAGATTTACTTCTGAAGACTCTAAGATCATTACTCTTTTCCTGTTCAAATCCACCGCTACTCTCATATTTAACATGGCTATCTCTTACAGCTATCTTCTCCTAAGACCACTGTCAATCACACCAAAGCTTTCTATTGTTCCTGCAGTGTAAAGAATGCTGAAAATAAACATGTAAACATGCAAATTCTTGAAGCAATTTACAAAATGCATATAGCCTGTACCCTGTCAAACCCCAAAATTTACAGGCTTCATGGGGTTATGCTTTACTACCAACTGACACACATGGTGACAAAAGAGCCAGGTTTTCTCCCTATCATCACCCCCTCCTTTCACTTCCAAACATAGCTCTTCACTGGCTGTTTCTTTCCAAGGAACAATGCTTTGAACCTAAGCTGTCTTCAGCACTTAGATCCACATGTCACATGTTTATTTGCTCCTAAAAATCTGATGAATTTTAAAGTTTTTTACTCTTTCATGGTAACACAGTGTAACATAAATACTGCTGACTGTATTAAGATTTGACAAGAATGTCATTGTCAATATCTGAAGGTCAGAAAAGTTTGCTTAATACTTAGTTTTCAGAACCCATGTATGAAAATACATCTAAACTAAGGGTAAGATATTGTCTGCAAATATATTTGATATATCTAAGGGAAAAAAGGGTGTATAATTACATTAATGTAACATTAAGAACAATTCTGCTTTATGAAACTAGTGTTAGAACTGAAATGTTTTAGAACTGGGTAAAGTGACTTTAGCATCATGCATATTTAGGAGCTCATTGAAGACTAACTGTTTATCTCAAAATACAAGCAAAGTTGGTATTTGCTACCCTTGTAACTCCAGTGAGATTTTAAACATATCACTGATAAAGGTACAATGTTAGCAAAATAAATATTATGTTTCCAAAGTGCATTTTGACCTACTTAAACAAACATATCTTGGAATGAGTATTAGATGGTATTAGAATTAAAAAGACAGGCTGCTTAGTTTATTGGAGAAACTAAAGAAGAACTCATAGCCATTGCTCCTGCTATCACCAGACAGTCTGGAATTTAAAAGCTTGATTTCTAAGAAACCTCAATGTTTTTCATTAAGACTCATGAACTTAATATCTTTTTAATACAAAAAATCATACAGTATTTCCTACATACAGAAGACAGGTATTCTTCAAGACCTGCTTTAATGTGTTTCAATTTTTTATTACGTCTTGGTTCCTTATCACTCCTAAGAAAAAGTAAGTTTTACATTCCTCAAATTAAGATCAGTTTCATCTTTTCTTCAAAATGATTTTTGAACTGTTTCATCTTTTTCTGCAATATGCATCTATCTTGACTTTACACAGAAACATTGATGCATCATATTTACAGTCTTTTACTCCTCATGACTGTGCATACCATATTGCACATGTATACACAAAATGCAATTACTGTAAAAACTAATTTTTTTCTTGTATTTCAAAGAAAAACACCAGACCTAAAGTATAATGAGTCCTCACCTGGTACTTTTTATAGCCTTTTTCCTCTGATTCCTATTAAGTCCGGAAAAGAGACATGCCTTTGAAGCACAGCACAATACTCATCTGTTGTAAGTAAAAGTCTACTAGCAGGCTTTCAATACAATTTTAGAGTAATGAGTCCTTGGGTTTCTTTTTTTGAAAGCTTAATTTGAAATCATAGCAAATGCATGCCTGCATACCACAGCAGTGCTGGTAGGTTTCAGTTTGGCCTTTTAAGTCCTATAAAAGTGAAAGCATTTAAAAAGGAGAAACAAAACAACCTTGTGACAGGAAGCTGATTCCAGGAACACACCACATTCATTAGAGGGCACTGTTTTTCTGTCAGTCTTCTCAGAGGTAAAGAAGAGAGAACTTCAACTGCTCTCAGGGGTCATCGTTAAATGAGCAAGGGGATTCAGATTCACAAGAAAAATTCCATCAGCCCCCAAATACTTAACTCCACTGGCAAGGTTCTACTGAAAAGGTATCTTGCCAGCATCTGAAGAGAGGTCTGGGGAAGTCTGTTCCTCAGTTCCATGCTACAGCAGCAACTAAGTGGTGAAAGAGCTACAAAATTCTGGCACAGGTTTTTAAGCCTGATACATTATCATTACTTCCAGAGCTTCACTCAAATATTTTCTGCTTTTAATAGTGTTCTTGCAAAAGGTGGCATGCAGATCAGCGCTCTATTAATCCAGCACACTAATTTTTTTCTTTCAGGGTAAAAATACATGATAAAACTCAAACACTACTTTGTTACAGACATTATTTTTAATGAATAAAATATTTTACAGTTTCAGTTGTAGTGAAACCCATTTCACTACATGTACTTTAATATTTATTTTTCAGCAAATAAGTAATTAAATCAAGAAAGCAACAATGTGCACTTCCTAAACCTATTCAGTTTTTCTCTGTGACAAATTTCTCACCAATGAATTTACTGAGGATGTCAGTAAGTCTAGCAATTCTTTAAGACCTCAACACTAAAGAACACTGATAGCTGAAACTATGACTGAAACGTAGCAATTTTTTTAAAAATAGACAATGATGTTTGTTTTTTATTATTCCAGGGATGTGTATAATTTATATGTACAAATATCCATGTTTTCTAGCACTTTAATTACATTATAGGAATCCTCATTCTGTCATCTCTAAGGAATAGACTTATTTTTTAAAGTAACCCAATAATCTAAAAAGGTGTATGTGGATTTATTCCTTCATTCTTTTAGGAAATCACATGTGCTTCAAAAAAGAAAAGAAAAAACCCTACAGAACACCCACTATCATCTCCGCAGCATTCTGAGAAAGAATTGTTATCAAATACAAAAAGAACAGTGAGGAGGACCTGCCTTCATATTATGCTGCTTTAGGGCCTTCCTACTAAATCATGAGGGGACCCAGCCTTGACCTAAGACTGTGTGGCCTATTTGCTTGAAAAGATCATCCCTGTCCTAAAAAGCAGGAGGATTTAAGTATGTACTTCTGGAGTTGAGTTTAGCCACTGATTTCAATAGGTCAAGACCTTCACTGAGAAATACAACAGGATCAAGTTAGCAGAAAAAAAATGAAAGAAAGTGTGAAGTTCTTCATTGGATTTTGACAGGTACGTGCTGACGTTGAGGAATAAAAAGTCAAAGTGGCAATGAAGCTGAAATATACCTATGGAATACAGGCCTGTGCACTAAAGGGATTCTGAAGACCTGAGAGGTTGGTTAGAAAGGCAAGTGCATTACACTTACTAGGGATGCTCGACGAGAACGCCGACTCATTGGCTGGTCAAAGGGCGGGCTGTTAATCTGCAGCTTCTCCAGGTAGCCATCAGGTATCCTGATGTCAGCAGGCAGGGACAAGCGCTTGTTCAAATCCTGCAGCAAATAATGGTAAAAAGAGAAGGGACAAGCAGAATTCAGAATTTCCTAAAACATCTTTTAACATCTGTAGTGTTACTATTTAAAACTTAAATATTTATACAATGAAAAATAATCTCACAGAAATTGTTTTAAAAACATATCCTCTTCTTAAAATATCTCAACTTGCTTATACAACAGGTTAAAAAACCTGTGCAAACTTATTACTCTGACAAGAGGACTGAAATATTAAAATGCAAACAACTACATTGTGGATAAATGTATTGAGTTTAGCTGAATACTTATAGAGACCTGGAATCTCCAAAACTGAGAATTCAGAGACTTGTGGATGCATTTCTTTTCATACAGCAGTTACTTTAGTTTAAGAAGAGATTTCCAGAATTCAAAATGTATCACCCTCTCTTTCTCTAGGCTACAAAAAGCTACAAACTTAGTCCATTTTTTCCAGTCTCGCAAAACAGAATTACTTCGTTATTAGAGCCAACTATTACAAATATTATTACATTTGTTTTATTTATAACTCTTTACTAGAACATCTTTTGAAAATGAAAATGCCATTACATAAAAGCTGTTCTGTCTGTGTCAGATTCTATTTTTCCCCAGTAAATTTTTCCAACGACAACATACATTATTTCTAAGACAAGAGGGAAATAAAATCACTTCATCTTTTACCAAATGGGAGGAGGGAAAGAAGATTTTTTTGGGGTGACTGCACATTCTTATTGTTATTATTTTCAGTTTGGCTTTCATCTCAAATATGCCAAAAAACCAAAATATTAAATATTGTCTTAAAATGGCCAGTCACCATCTCACGAGATAAAAGGACAACACAGCCAGACTCACAAAAAATGGAAAGCAATTTCTGAAACAGCAGGAATTGTTTTTCAGTGTAGGTAGTTTATCCAAGTAAAGAAAGTCATGCTCAACATCAAGTGTACAATCTGCCCCCCAAGATTCTACCCTGAGGAGGACATCTCTGGAAGCACCACTGTTTTCACACTTTTCTCCAGCACAGGAGGCAACTCTGTATTTCTGCTGGTAGACCTCAGATTTAATCAATACTGACCTGAGGGCTGTAAACCCTTCTTGAAGGTACCCTTTTCTATCTTTAACTATCACCTCCAGCTGGGCATCCTGAGCTAACCCAAATGTTAGCAGCTACATCCCTGTTCGGTTCCCCACAGGCTTGACCATGTGCTTCTACTCATGTCTTTGCAGCAGCTTTGAACTATTTCAGCATGCTAAATCACCAAGAAACTATCTCAGGCAAAGTGCATAGCTTCCTGCCAGCTTTGTGCTCCAAACAGGTTCAGTGTAAGGTCAGACAAGCTCACCGCCTGAACGCAGGGCAAGAGAGGCACAGCAGGGCAAGCCCGGGAAGCCGGCAGCCAAATTGGCTTAGGCTGACAAAGAACTGGATCATCAGACTTTTCAAGACTTGAGATCTTGGTGAACAACTTGCTAAGCTTTCAGCGATGAGAATGTATTTAAACCATGTATATGCATGACCTGTATACATGCCTGGAGAAAAAGCTAAGCAAAAAATACCAGTTAAAGAGATACACTTTGAAAAAACCTATGTAATTTAGGAATTAGTTGAATCTCAGGTAGGACTGAAGTGATAATATATCCTCCAGGACGATTTACATATGCTATTCACTATGGCCACCTGATAAAGGCAGAAATTTTTGGAGCGAGGCCAGCAAAGCTCTAATTTCTGGCAGCTGATCCTCCTGTTCTTTTGCTCCTCACACCTCCTTAGGTACAGAGCACTAAGTCTGTTAGCTTCTGCTTTGCTGCCCAACATGAGCTTCTTTGCACAACTGGCAAAATCAGTGTCTATTTTTTTATCTAGTACAGAATTTTTTAATTGTCTTTAAACAAAAAAAAGTGCTGTTCACAGAATGGCAGCTTTGACCAACATTTTGAAGCTAAATTAAAAGAAAACAAAAACTGTGGCTCTCTTTTGGCATACTTTCTAGTATTTTGACTCATTTTCAACTTGCATATTTTAAATTTTTTAAAACACTGGCAATTGTAAAACTGACTCTGTGGTTTTTGGGAGAGTGGTGGAGCTAGCTAATTGTAACAGGACCTACAAGTATTCCCTGGAGTAAAACGGTATTTTCCTCTACAGTGTTTTCCTTCTTTTTGCCAGGCTCTGCTAATGCCTCTCTCCTACTGAAGAGGGTTTCAAATTATGAAAAAAAAATATTTCATCCTATGATTTACTGCATTCTTCAGAAAATTCTAGTAGCTGTTCAAAACAGTCGAGCATGCCACGTTGACTTAAAGAAAGTAGCTTTGACATCTCACTGCAGAGTAAAACCAGGAAACTGCTGGAACAAGACAGGGATGACAGGAAAAGGATCAGCATCAGTCTCTACTTCACCTTCCTAATGTAATCCCAGATCAACACCGGGCCAATATACTGGCTTTTTGCTTTTTCTGATGGCTCAAGAACAATTTGACAAATACTAAAAGACCAGAAGAAAAGATCAGTGAGCTGAGTTTTTCAATATAACTTCCTGAACACAAGAGATACCACCATTATCCTATAAACTCTGTGACAATATAGCTTTCTCCTACTCTTACCTATTAACTCTTATGGCACAGAAACCTGTTGTAGTGCTCTGTTCTCACTGTCCCATAGTGCTTGTTCAACAAGTCTGTTTATAGGAATTTTAACACAAAATTTTTATAGGGATATTGAAGTTACAGACCTCAACTCAAAGGGCTCATGAAATACTGACCTGACTGTACCCCAAAGCTCTCCATGAGTCAAATCCACCTCCACAGCCTCCAAGAAGCATTCCCAAGCATACAAAGTTGATGGGTATATAGGAAGAAGGAAGCAAAGGCAGCCTTTAGGCTGTGATGGCAATTTGAAAACTATGCCATTAAGTGTGCACTGCGCCTGCCAAACACACACCTTTTTTCAGATGGAGGGCAAGGGAAACAAAGCAAGTCTAAGATTCTACACAGGTACAAAGAATCCATTACTTTGAAGCCCAACTAACACAGAGACTGGAGATAACATTATTTTAGGTGCAGAAAACATGATAATGGGAGGTAGATGTAATTCTATTCCAGAATTCCCATTCCTACATTCTCAAAACCTCCGCCTATGCCATTTTCGCAATAGGCCCCATGACTTCACTTCTGAGATTCACGTGACATTCTCAGTTCTAAACCAAGCTTAATCTGTAAACTTATATTTGGTGCTCCACAGTAGGTAGTACGGTTTGAATGTAAGTACTCACTGCTGCAAAGGCCAAAATCTGTTCCAATTTGGGTAACACCCCCACAAACAGTAATCTACTTTTACATAAAACAACAACCCTCACCTCCACCCCCTGCAATGTCTTTCCTTAAAAAAAACCCCAAACAACACACCACAACCTGATGGGAAAAGGAGACATTTTTTTTCAGAACTGGAACACCTGATGTTAGCAACACTTCCTTCCCTACATTTGTAATGTAATAGACAATACGTGACAGCTTTTTCCCCTCAGAAAAAAAAAAAGGAGTATTAAGTGCTGAAAACCTAAATTTTTGCCATGCTGTAAATAAAATCAAAACAGTATCTATTCTACTTAAATTTCTTGAGCTGAAGAAAGGTTCTTTTCTGTGAGAAAACCATAATGATTTCATGGAATCTGTAGCAGGTACTTTATAGATTTTTCCTCCTAATGATTTACACTACTATACTTCCAAAACTCATGCATATTCGGCTATGTTAGAATGCCAACCAAGCCAAGACTTCCTTTTCAAAACCATATATTGTTACCTAAGAAACCTTTTATGACACCAATATTTGAAAGATCATAGAATTATATATAAGAAGTCTTCTTTGTATTACAATTTTCCTTTACCTAACTGCCTAAAATAGACAAAATTGAAGAAAGCAATTTAGACTACAAACCCAAATATCTGAAAGAAGGAAATTATTATGTCTTGTTTGTCTGTACCACCTTAATTCCTCCCAGTTTTTGCAATAATCGAAGCAACTACCTCTTGGGAAAAGCAAGCAATTATAATTAAATGCTATATAGTAACATGAAAGGGGATTCATTAGATGTGCATGAGAGGAATAAGCACAACGTTTCCTAGTGGCTAAATAGAAAAACTGGAAACTAAAATTACATCAGTCTGACACAGCTGAAAAACCCAGTTAATTTAACTGAGATAATGCTAAAAGAAAAGCAAGGACCTACCACACACCTACCAATTTTGAGCTTAAAGTGTTCAAGACCAGGCAGTCTGCTGACACTTGGGCAGCCCGGTCATCTGATGGCAGCAGGACACTTGTTCCCCCACTGTGGACTGATCCTGGTGAACAGTCAAGCCTTCACCTAGTGGAGCACCCACTCTCTGCTCCCACAAAACGCTGAAGGATGGTGAGGAGACTTGTGGGTGTAGGTAACAGCAGTTTAATAAGGAAAGCAAAAGCTGCATGCCCTAGGAGAATGGGAAAAGGAACTGATTCACAGCTTCCCATCAGCACGCAGGTGTCCAACTGCTTCCCGGAAAGCTGCGCTGCACCATGCATGTGCCTCAAGAAGTGGAAGACAAATGCCATAGCCACAAATGTCCCGCATTCCTCCTTCCTGCTGCAGCTTTTATTGCCAAATGCCATGCCAGACGGCACAGAATAGCCCTTTGGCCAGTTTGGGTGGGCTGTCGAGCCCAGGGGAAACAACCTGTTTCCCTGCCGGTGCTGACCAGCCTTCACGGCGAGGCCTGGAACTGCCCGTTAGACGCAGTCGCCATCTCCGCTCCCTGTGCTGCCCCTGCAGCCATCCCACTGCAATCCTGCTATTGCTGCTTTACCAGCAGCAAAACCTGCTCTTCTAAACCACACGGCTTGCTGCTATTTTGGTGTGACACCAGGCTGGAGGGCCAGCAAACAGTAGGAAACAGATTTTTAAGAATTTCTAATTGTCTTAAATCTCTGTGGAATTCTGTGAAGCAATGAGAGACTTTCTGGACAGAGGACTTTGTTCACACTTATTTCAATGACCAACTGAATATAATGACCTGTTAGCATTTCCCATAGAAAAGAAAAAGCTGAGCAACTTAAACCAAGGTATAAAATACTTTGCTACAATGCTGTTTAAAGAAGTAATAAGGAAGCATGTAAAATTAATGGCAGGACTGAATTTTCCCTATGCTCTTTGAGATTATCAACACTACAGTTAAATGTCCTTTTCAAACACTAATTTTGCATCCCTTTATAAATCTTCTAAATTTTTAAAAGTAGTAAATTAGAGCAACTCCCTGTGTTATTTTACATACCCTTTTTTAAATGTAACAGGTGCCTAAGTGGTGTACAGAGACCCTCAACTATGCAGAGGGAATCTGGGTACATTCCTCTATAACTCTTAAGAAGCAAGGGTTTACTGGAACGCAAAATCTTAGCTTTTAGGGTCAACAAAGTACTTCAGGTAAAACAATCTTTTAGATAATTGAAACTATATTATTTTCTTGTATATCACTTAAGATTTATTTTTCCAAATGAGGTCTAATTTATGAAAAAGCTTTTGTCAATTAATAGCATTATTGAGTTCATTCTTTTATAGTTATCTTTAGGGTCAACTTGCGACAAAATGTATCAGTATTCAATAAACATGGTACTCTAAATGATCAAAGGACTATGGTTAACTGTATGTTACTTAATGAGCAATTTTTTTATCCCGTTCCAAGCTATACTCTGGAGAACATATTCAGGCATCATTTGATTTGTTAGGGGAACTGGAATGCTTGTGGCATTTTCCTTCTTCTACAACTTAAAAACACACTTTCTATCTTCATATGCAAGGCTTATTCTCAGTTTTGCTTTACCATTACTGGTAAAGAATAAAATTACTGGTATTACTGGCAGAGAAATGCAATCTATTTTTATAATTTGTCTGAAATGAGTTTCACATTTGTCCTACTCTGCTTCAAGGCAGATAAACATGTAAGCACTTGTGACACTAATACCACTTTTCCATTTTTCCATGGAGATAAACTACCCTAACTTGTGCTTATCTTTACCATCTATTTCTAATGCCAGCTACAGCAAATGCTCTAAGAAGAGCTACACTTTGTTCAGCCTTCTCTTTCATCTGTCTAACATCCAAGTGTGTTGCTGTAACTTGATGTGGAAATTGTGTCTACCACTGACTACTTACTCTTGGGCACAAGAAAAGGAGGCAGGAATTCCAACTTAAATCCTGCAGGTTCTGTGAGCTGAGCAATTTGACATTTTAAGTAAACAAACCTGTCTTCTAAATTAAAAACAAACAAATAAACAAAAAACAACCTTGCCCCCAAATCTGGCCTGTTTTTCACACATATAAGTAAACCCCCAAAATCTTAACTTTTTTTATTTCATTACCTCTGGTCCCTTTCTGGATGGCCTAAAATACTGTTGCAAACATCAGCTTCTTGACTTGCCGCTCATAGGAAGCCATTCACGAGACTTTAATACTAGAACTTTGTTACCACATTCTGTTTTCCACCTCTGTCAACTTTTTCCTTAGCTACCTATCCTTTTCTCATCTTCTGTTCTCCATAATACAAACTTACCAGCTATTCCCCTTTATAATCACCTGACTTGTCTAATTTAATATTATTTAGTGCCACTTCTCGTTCCTGACCAACAGGTAAATCTTCACTCCTCTTAAACCCTGTCAAAAAAAGTACATTGTTTTACAGAATAAACCTATTTTTATTTGCGGAAAGAACACTGTTAATGTTTTCCACTTTAAATCAGGTATTATAACAAAAAGCTTCTGGATATCCTTAACTCACCATTTTTTTTGGCTAAGATGCACTACAGACTTCAGTTAATTTCACTTAAGTTGATGAAGATGATTCTAACACAGGATAGACAATGTTTGAACTCTACATGTTAAAACTGCTCTAAAAAGAAGCAACTTGAAACATTCACATTTCTTAGTCTGTCTTCTGTCAACTCAAGTCATTATGTCTTTGACTTATGTAGCACATTTAGACAATAAACACTAATATTTTTGACAAAACAGAAAAAACATCATTAAACACAAAAAATACATAACCAGAAAATTGCCCCAGGGAAGGATTTGCTGAGGTCTTCCCAAGTCCAATTTTTACTACACTACAAAAAGCAAAACCAAAAACCAGACTATTTTTATTGTTAACCTGTAACAAATGTGCCAATTTGCAGAGTGCTTCTTTCTTTCTCCAACAGTAAGTCTTTCTTGTGTCTACTGGGCTACAAATGCTGTTAATCTTTGAACTGATAGGCCATTTCAGACTGCTACCACACTCACAACTGCAACTGCAGCAAGAGACGGAAGATTTGTGCCTCTTGTCAAAAAAACTGGAAGGGAAAACCCTGATAACATCAGCCTCAGTTCACTCTTACTGAATGTTTCATTTAGCAAGCCTAACAGCTGAGTATCTCCAAAGCCAGTATTTCATTGCCTGTGGCCAGATGTTCCCATTGCTTTTGGAGGAGAATGGGATGGGTGCAAGAAAGTCTGGTAACTACCCCTTCCAAAAAAAAAGGAAGTAATTATCCACTGATACAACGTTAGGAGCCAAGGAGTAGGAAGCTGTCTCTGTCAGTGAATGACACAAACTATATTGCCAAGCTACATCATTATATACCAATCCTTATTGCTTTGGCTACTCTGTTTATTGGTGAGTTACATTTCCAGAGCAACCATCACTTAAGGTATGTACTTAATGTATGGCAACAACACAGCTTGCTGGTCACCTCTCCCTTAAATTTTAGTTTATCTTTTAAGAGTAGATTCTGCTAAATTCCATCCATAAAATTTTGTTACAGCCTCACAAAGAAAAAATGATTGTTCTTGTAAGTCTACAGACATCAGTCTTATGGCCCAAACAATCCACTCTGGATCAAATGAAAATGCTCTGTTGTGTAAGCATCAGTCTGAATTAGCCTTCTCACCAGCTTTAGTGAGCACCAGCGAGACAGCTCAGCTGCAACCACAGGCTGTTCACTAGTAAGTCATTGTGCTTTTGTTCACTGGAGAATGCTTAATGACATCTAAAATGCTGCATCCTATAATCCTCTATGCAACACAGTTCAACTTCATGACATGCTTACTGTAAAAAAAGCCCCAAAACCAAGCAAATTTTTACGCTATTCTTTCCTTGCATATTTTAACTAAGAATGTGTACTATGTGCTACCTCACGATATGCAAAGCAAACAAATTACTTTAAGACATTAGCTTATGCCAGTGAGAACTTAAACATTCTAATACACAACTTTTAAGCATGTACTTACTGTATCATTTTAGTATCAGATACCATGTGGAGTTTTGTTCTGAAGGTTGCCTTATCAAATTTCAGTGCATATTTGTCAAATGACAGTTAACACAGTTGAAGCCAACTGGATCCTCTAGAGAATTATGACATACAACAAGACTGCTAGAGGCAAAAGTAAATATATTTAAAAAAAAAACCAACCCCAGAACAGAGAACATATTTGTAAAAAACTGTGTTGTTTGGTTACAGTTCTGTAGACCTTCAAGATCTCAAAGAAAAACACCAGCATATACATCCACCAAAAGAAACCTATAGCATCCTTGCAGCACACTATTTTAATACCTTTATAAATAGGCTTCAATTACTGTAGCCGAAAAGATTATTTTAACAGCTAGGATGAGTTATCCATACCAGTCTTCCTTATATGTATATAAAGCCATCATCTTTCCTCCACACAACTGACAGGTTTAGCTATAATTTCATTATGATGCATAAAGTGCATTTTTTTTCTGCCTTCAGTAGTGTGATTTATACTTAAATATTACATTTTTCCCTCATACTTGAATGTTGCTATTGTTATTATTTTACTGAAGACATTAACTCACAACTGATCAATTACTATTCTGCTGAATTTGAGGAAAGGGTCATCAAAGAACCTTTTCTTCTGTTAGCAGCAATAACGAAAACACAATCTTAAGATCCATCTACGAAGGATCACTACTGCATCTCACACCACAAATCCATGCTGGTTTTCAGCCAGTCTGTTGAAATGCACACAATTTCAGAAAGTGTCAGTTTTGAGTACTGAGTCAAGTGGCTTTTTACATCTGGGACAGAATTGACCCCAAATATGGTAGAATTCATTAATCAATTAAATCAAAAGGTTTTTTTTTTTCAAATATGCTAATCGAATACACAAAGCGCTTTCAGGGATTTTATCGTGAGATTGAGTCCACAGGCTATTTCAGACTCACAAGAAATACCACTGATCACAGACAATGCATGTTCTCTGCCTCCTGCCCAACATAAATACAGTTTGTCAGATTTGATTTTGACATGCTAGGAAAAGACAATGAGCCAAGTGTAATCGGTGAAATATTATTACCATGAATTCTAGGGTTTAATCTCTGCTTTGGGACTAGGTGTCTCATTTTCCCAGCACATCTACTACCATCAACCAACAAAGCAAGGACTTTACTGTCAGTAGCTGAAGAAAGTTATTGCCAATATCTACAGTAGCTATGGCCCTCAAATAAGAATATAAAATAAATACCAATAACATAAAAATTAAAAGCATAGAAATCAGCATTCCAAGCAGATATCTTTCTTTTTATTTACTTTAGCACCATGAAAAGCTTCTGAAATATGCTAAGCATCTTTTCAGTAGTATTTGCAACAATTAGTATTTTTGAAGGCACAAAATTAGAATTACAGGCCAATAGGTTTTTTTAAGCAGGCAAAAATATGAATTCTGAGCACTTTCTTTTTCAAAATACTTTTAGTAAGAATTTTCATTTCATGGCTGCTTAGGCTACCAACTGGCTGAATAAAATCTGCTCTTTCTCTCATTTTTCAAAAAAATCACAGGCTGTTATTTCATTTACTTCATATCTCCTATTAGTTTTAAAGAGAGAGGTTTAAACTGTTCAGCACAAACACAGTATTCACAAACTGCGTTCCAGGAGCTTCTATTCACAACCAATGAAACCAAACCAAAAGAAATACATGTGTCATAAATCCAGTTTTGAAAAATATGAGAAAGGAGAAACGAAAATCAAATGTGAGACATTAGCTTTCCTTTCAGCAAGTATGTAAATACCCAGGGAATTTGTGACAGATTATACCAGAAACACTTGAAAATTCTTACTTTCTTTGGTTGTTTTTTTTTTTTGGTTGGTTGGTTGGTTTTTTTGGGGGTTTTGTTTGTTTGTGCTTGTTTTATTATTATCTTATTGCATCAGAAAGCTTGTAAGGAAGTGAACTTAGAGAATAGAAGGAAGAATATGAAAAAAAATAATAACAACCATAAAAATATCATGTCTGATTTTGTTTGCCTGCTAAATTATCACCTATCAAGATATCACTCTACAGCATTAGCCTCAACAAAAGTCCAAGGTCTATGGCTGTTTGACTCAGTGGTAGGTGCTGGGCAGCAACAGAAGCTAATAAAGCAAGCTCTGCCTCATCTACTACTACATTCTCCTGACTTTTAAACATGGATTTCTCTGTGTTTTCACCAGTTTCTGTAACATAGTAGTAAGGGAAACTGCCCTGAAAGAAAAAAGGTAGTGTAAATTTACCAGCTTGTAAGAAAAACGAGGCAAAGACAAAGGAAAAGGAGAAACAGAACATATCACTGCAAAAATGTAAACTCAGACCTTTAAAACAGTTCTGTGTAACGTTCATTACTAACACGAGCATGTACATCATCAACAACGCTTCAAGTACCAAAAGGGAAGTCCCGTGAAACAACAGGCTAATTAAAAATAAACCAGCTTCTTCAATATGAAAATGGGAAATTTGACCTTCTTCGATAGAAGTGTGGCTGGAGTACTGGGTATGAAACTGCACACAAATACTGACTTCTCATCTGATGAATTTCTGTGATTACTAGAGATGTGTTTTGTAGGTGACTGAACACATCCAACATGATACTAGACTACTCTTAAATGGAATTTAAAAGGAAATCCAAATAATGAAGACATAAAACCAAAAAAACATCTATTCCATTCTTACAGAAAGAATATTGCCTAGAGCAGTAACTTTCCTAAAGGAGCGTTTGCAAGTGGAATGCAAGAACTTTAGCACCAAAATGCCAAGGGTTCCTAACAGAAGGGCAAAAAAAAAAAAGTTAACTGCTGACAACAAAGGCAGTTACCCTTTAAAAAGTCTAGCAAAAGTCATGTTACAGTCATCTGTTATCTAAGCTGAAATTCTTTTTCTTGTTGCAGTGTCAGTTTTCTTCTGCGAAAGAAATGAGTCTGCCAATCAAAAGGAGGTCCATCAGTTTAATCAAAACCATCCTAGTAATTTAGAACATGCACTTGGGTTTTTAGAAGAGGGATTTTGAAATCACCAAGCTTCATGGAGACATGAAAGTGAGAGTTTATAAAAATGATAACATATTTTCTAGTGTAACCTTGAAAAAGGTTGAGAAAAATGAGCCAAGCTTGACTGAATGGAGACAGTTACAGTGACCACTGAAAAGCAAAAGAAGTGTTGATTGTATCCAGCTTCAATTTTTTTTCTGTCTAGTACTGAAATCTTCTGGTAGGTGATCACGTGCTTAGATTCATAGAAGAGACAATCAGAAAAACAGCTATTGCTTTCTCAGGAGTTGGAGAGAAGTAAATTAGACAAAACCCAGTAAATAAGGCAGAGAGGGTTCTGTAGCTGCCAAGAACAGAAGGAAGGGGGAAGAAGGAAGAAATTTTGCTCAGAGAAGGCTGCAGGTAGTAATGCCTGCTTGGTATACAAGGAAGCCTCCTGGATGGCAAGATGCGTAGAGCTGAATTCTCAGGCTATCTTGGAAAAAGTAGCTTCCTGCTTCCACAACTAATGGCAGAAGAAAATGCTGTACTGCCCCTGACCAAAAGCCTGGGTCAGTACTGCATCCAGTCTGCTGTTCAAGCATTTAAACAATCGAACAGAGCTGAGAGTGCGCTCTTTGCACGTGAGAATGGGGACCTACAAACCACATTCTAATCTGAAGCCTATGAACCAATTTGTAACACTTTCATCAGTTGAAACATCAATTAAGTTCGTGCATTTTTCTTAGAAGGTACACTTGCCCAGGTGGACCACCAGCATGTTGAGTTACTCGGGCTGTGTCAAGACCCCCTAAGCAGTTACACCCCTGGGGTAAAGAGTGAAGCTTACAAAAACTTACTTCTCATCTACATCCTTGCTTTTGGAAGGTGACCAGCACAACACACACCTGCCTACAGCATCAATTCATAGCCTTTGTATTTCTTTCTGTTCAGCTACAAGGACTAACCCTGCAGCTAATCCTCCCAGGGGAGGATCATACCCTATAGCAGTGTGGTATGAGCAGTCTGATCTGGAACACACTTCTGTCACTAATGTGACAGTCGGATGGATAAGAACTGTTTCTCAGGATAAAATATCTGGGAAACAGGCTGGTGAACAGCGGGTTATGGCCCTCTGCCAGTTCACATGCTAAGACAGCTAACAGACCTTGGACTTCTGGGAAAGGAAAACAGATGTTTCAATTTGCACAGACTGTTTCTCCTTATTTTTTATCCACCACAGCTCTTAATGATGCACTCACTATCCAGTGCATAGGCACAGGGCCCCCAGTGAACACTTACAGCTTGTAACATGAATTTATATTAATGCATTACTGTCCATGTCCTCTTTTCCAGCAAAATCAAACTGAAAATGCTTTAAGCTATAGTTCCATGATCTGGAGAAGTGTTTCTTATTGCATGATGAAAGCACCCGCACTTAAAATAGAGAAATACGTGTAGAGATTCTTAAGCTGTATTGCTTCTGACACTTGAAAAAATTATTCCATCCGTTTTGTTTGATAAACAATTTTACTGACTTATAAATAATCATAATATTAGCATGAGAGTAGAAGACATTTTAATTAAAACCTAACAGCTGTTTGAAGCCAAACTCTTCACACAATAGATGCTCACACCTACTGTCAGCATGGTTCCTGCCTGAACGAGTGGAAGGAAGGACAAAGAAAAAGCAACTGCTTTACTGACAATTTGTAGCCTGTGGATTACAAGCAAAATAAACTTTATCTAGGCAACACAATGAGATTCTGGTATTTTCTCTTTGTTTTCTAAGCACATGATAACAAGGAACAATCATTAAAAAAAAAATCTAGAACCACAACTGCAGCGCTGTCGAATTCAGAAGCAAACGCATTATCATCTCCCTGTCACGCTGGCCTAAATTATAAGTCATGGGGGAATGGGGGGGTGGATATGACAGACTGAAAGCTGGCATCTCCATGGCTGCTACTGTGAATGGAAAGTTTTCACCCCAGCAGACTTTTCACTGCAGAGCAGGATTCTTTCTTCTCATTGCACTATCACCACTTCATATTTAAAATGCTTCATAATTAGGTTACATTGCAGTATGATGATTTTCTATCTAAAGCAGGGCAATTTAAGGTTATGAAATTTCAGCTTTCTATTGCTATGGAGATTCTGCTACAACAAACATGTTTTCCATTTCTCTCTCCACTGTCTATTTTGTATTTCTCTATATGAAAATTTTAGAAAGATCAAGTTTTATTTCCCAACAGAATCTTTCATATATTCTGCAGCAGAGAATATGTCTGCTCTTTGACAACATTTTATTTGTAGCTATGCATTATTTAACTGCAGTGGGGATGGGCACTAAAAATCAGAATGTGTATTCTCATGGACAAAATACGTCAGGAATAATAATACTTTTTTTTTTTGCTAAGTAGCACTTTGAGTACAGTATACATGTTTTTAGCAAGCATTTAAAAAAACCTGGCTGGGTTGCTAATTTTCAGAATTCTATAGGAAGTTCAAATCAAGCATGAAAAATTTGGTTATATACACAAAATTCCTGTAAGTAAAAAGGACCATTTCAAGGTTTCAACTCGACCTGATTAGTCATCTTCAAAACTAATTAGGACTTCTGTCAATTCAGCAGAGAAAATCAAGCATAAATAATCAAGAAATTATGTACAAAAATGTTATAAATACAGCAAATATTGGTCAAACTGAACACAAGAAAGGACACAGCCGTAGTATGACAGGCACATTCATCTCAGTGAGGAGGAACAAGGAATATTGCTTTATCGAGTTTATCCAACTGTGTATATTTAATCAAATTCATTCTACAATGGATTCCAGCTGGGACTAATGACTTCAGCAGACTACAGCAAAAACATACTGGCACACATGTACTAATCTACTCCAACCTGTGATGTACAGCATACAGCTATAACTCATCCTAAATGGCTATAAAGGGAGTATGTCCTCAGGCTACCCAATATCTAGGGACAACAGATTCCCACCAGCCATCAAAATAAAACTGCAATGATAGAAACTTACTTCACAACAAAGATTGTTTCTTTCTCTTTATATAATCACACTGCTACTACTGAATCAGCCAGCTCCATGGCACAAATCACACAAGGCATACAGGCACAACTTTTTACAAGAGGAAACCTTGCTTTGGTTCCCTCAAAGGCCAAGGAAGCAAGTGATTCCATTCCATGAAGAGCAAAATGAGTAAAATTGGGTTTTTGTGGACTTATATCTTGCAACTCAACTCATATCTGGGTATTATGGTTTTTAACTAGCAATGGATACACCAGCAGTATCTCCCAAGGCAGAGCATTTTTTTACAGAAATTAATAGAGAATTAGAATCTGAGATTTCTATCCATCTGTCAAAACTGACAGAAAATGACCCATGGGATAAATAGCAGAAGGAAAAGACAGGCAGACGATGTAATCACTTAAAGCCTTTTCACTTAGGAAATGATAAAGCTGACTGAAAAGATTATAATTAGAAAAGTATTTTAACCAAAGCTATGGGATTGTTATATTTTCCTCCCTCTGGAATGCACAAACAGGTACAAGTCCCACCTACTCTGCTACAAAGCACTTTTAAGAAGCAAACTTAAGCAAAGTCCACCAAAAACATCTCTCATTGACAGAACTCTTAAAACTCAGAACTGAGACTCTTTGCAGACATCAGCATGAAATATTACAGGAAAAATCACCACATCACTGTATAAGTACTACAGTGATTTGAGGGAAACATTACAATTCTCACCAAATACACATTAATAGATGTCAAAAAACTATTCATGCTCTCATTGACTGAGCCAGTCAATGAAAAAATAATGTTCATTTCAACAGTCAGAAGCAAGCATTTGGAATTTGGAGGAAAATGAGAAAATTAGCATTGCATAAACAAAACTTAAAAGCTTCCCAAAGCCTCTTAGACAGTAATATTGGAATTGTTTTATAATTAAAGATTCAAATGAAAAGATGCTTTCATTTAAAAAAAAAAGTCTTCTGAAAAATTACACAGTAATTTCCTGATCTTTACTATTCCTGAGTTCTTTTGGAGTTCTTGAATTCCAAAACAAAAGAGAATCCTTTAATGGTTCTTAGCCCTCTCTGGAAGACTTGACAGATTTCCATTTCAGTTTGTTAATTTAATTATGCATCATTAATTTCTTTATTTCTTTCCTGTTCTAAATACGCATTTCAAAATGTAGAGGAAACAGACAATGAACAAAAAGTAAATAATCCTTTTAAATAATTTCCTTGATTTTTAGTTTCTCCAGCATACATTCTGATAAGCAAGTTTTCACAATGTCTTTTTTCCCTAATTTAAGTATCCTGCATAAACCAAAAGACCCACCTTTGCTCTCTCAAGTAAACTTCAGCAAACAAAGTTGGGAGAACAAAGTTCTTAGATCAAACCCGAGATTAACATACAAATTCAAGAATTTGAATACAAAACCTCCCAGGTGCAAGAAACTATATAAATAATTAATACAGCTAATTCACACGTTTTTGAAATCATATCTGCACTACATGCTTGGAGTCTTGGAATTCCAAGCATAACAGAATGCCTCACAAATAAAAAAATTTTGGCATGTACACCCTACTGTAACTTATCCAAATCTGTTTCCCAACGCAGTATTTGATATGAGGCCTTGCATGAAGATTCAAAATCTTACAACTATGCATATTCCTATGTATACTATAAAGCAGCAACAACAAAATTCTACACGCTTCTGTAACAAAGGCATCATTATAATTGTAACTTTTATACACTCTAGAAAAAGGGAAGTGTTCTGTTTTAGTTCACCAAGGGAAATGACAACAAAGCAAGCACAAGGGTGGCTAGTATTCATAATGAGACTCATAAATAAAGGAAATTATGTGCACAGTTATTCATAAGGTACTTTTCCTCCTTTTGTTTACCATCCTGTAAAGTTCCGTTCATGAAAAAAAACAGGAAGAGAGGAAAAGGCTGAAGCAGTCAGGACCATTGCTGCTGTAGCATTAGTTTTGCAAAGACTAGAAAACAGTGTTAAGCAAAAAATGTCTAAACCATGTATCTTCTTGAACACATTCAGTAGCTTGCACACAAGGCAACAGAAAGCTATTCAAATGCTATACTTAAGAAATTCCTCCCAAAAATTCAAGTTCCAAAACATTTAGATTTTCAAAATTAACAGTTCATAAACAGTGCAAGATAACCATCATTCTGTGTGACAAATGGAGACAAATTTAAATAGTATTCAAATAATGCTTTCTGCATGAAATATATGGCAGAATGGTTGGTTAATTGAGAAGACAACCAGTTACAACAAACAATTAAAACAACCCCCATCTCTCTTGTCAATTTAAATGATCTTTATATGAAAAGTGAATTACCTCCATTGAGATTCGTCTATGTATCCGGTTTCTGAGACAAACTCCTGTGGGAGACTGAACTTCATCAGATGACGTTCCAGAAGCCTGGTCACTTTCCCCATCTGACCCCATTTTCAAATTTTCATGAACAATATCTTAAAAATAATCCAAAGAATTGAAAACAGTTAAACAGCAATGTATCAAACAGCTTTTTTGCACAGACAGAAAAGAACTGAATCATTACTATTCATTGAGTCACACAGCAGAATGGAAGACTCATCACGGCCATGGCAGTCTTGATACATACTTTATATGGTTCAGTAATAACCACAAAATGAACAGGATTCCTTTACAGGAATTCTATGCAAACTTATTTGAACTGCAGCAGAACTCAGTTTTCCAAAATAAGACAGACATTCCAATCCCAATTGGAATTCCCAAAATCCACCTCCCTCTCCCAGGTTCAGTTCCTAAAATCCCTCAGTACCACTTAATTTTTAGCTGTTCTTGGATATACAACATTACTGAGAATAATTAACATTTTCAAATCAGACTACCTGATGCTAGTAACCTAAATGTATCTTCAGAAAGCTTAAAAATCCTACTGAGAGTTATAGTATTATCTTGAGAAATGACAAATATGGAAGCTTCAGATATAAAACCCTCTGGCATCCATGTGTGAAGTCATGGGATGTATTATGACCATCTAAATCAAGGCCCACAACATAAAAGTGCATTCAGAAGTGGACCTGACTTTTAAGACCAGTAAGTGAAATCTGTGACCTTATGAAGGAATTTACGCAACAGACTACTTGAGTTATGTGATGTTGCAGGATCTTCATATCAACTGAAATTGGTAATTTTTAAACAATCCTGAAGATTCAGGCACATACAAGTTTGTGTATATATACACACATATATACATTGCTTTTAAGCCCCATGGAATTTTTCAGACTTTGGAGACAAACACTGCAGCAAACAAGAGGAAATAAAGGCGGTGTCATTAACAGCATGAAGAGCCAAATGATTTGCAAAAGGACACACGGGAAATTGGTCATACAAGCAATTCACTATGAGTAATGCCCCATCATCACCTCTGAAATACCTGAACTCCAAAATTAGTCTGGAAATGAAATACCTATACTTATAAAGTGGGTGCTTCAAAAGACACCAGTTTCCCTGCTGTCTTCTGATCCTTGTTAGTAATCATTATCTTGTACAAGGTGTAAGAGAACCCGAGGAACAACTAAAAATCCCAGAACTCTATCCTTAAAAAACGCTAATATTAGCAAAACACAAAGAGATCAATTCAGCCTTACCACCAACACACTTGAAAGTATTTAACATTTGCAGAGCATTACAGCAACTTAAAAAAGCCCCCAAAAACCAAAAGAGAAACTGCAAGTTTCACCACCATCAACAAGCAAGAAAATTGGATTTTCTAGGGAAAAAAAAAAGCCATTAGGGCATTGTTTCGTTATCTGCACATCTTCTAAAATATTTGTCTAGTTTGGCTCACATAGAATCATGCAGACTTCAAAGGAACAAATTCTTCCTTAGTACAAACAATTTCCTTTTATGGAAAACAGAATGGATATAAAAAGAAAGATTAACTTGTAAGCTATTAGCAACATATTTTAACCCAAAATACTGTAATTAAACACGCAAACTAAGCATGTATCTCATGAACAAAACAAACTTTCCAGCAGTGATGTGGATTTATATAGGATTTCTATTAAAATCCACACTGAATCAGAGTTTTCCCTGCAAGTCATGCTCAGATTTGGACTAAATAAAAAAAAAAATTAACCTGCACTCCTTATATAATAAGCAATCTTCTGATTCCAAACAAGCTAAATACTCATCAGTGCTTCTAAAGGCATGGCAGTTTGAATCACAAGAAAAGATTTTCAGGAAGCGGTTCCTAAAGATCAGCCTTAGTTTTAAAGGTAAACAGAAAAAATGCGATTCTCTTTTGCCAAGTTTCTAAGACATGTCTTATTCTCTGTAGTGACTTGACAGCTGTCTTTTTAAAAATCTCTAACAAACTGTGGAAAATTACTTTTAGGAATATAAAAGCATTATTGAAAACACTACTTGCAGCAAAGCTGTTATGCCAGCACTGTATATCTGGTAAATAGCACATTCACCATATCGATTCTTTAATAAAAACTCTCTTTTAAAATACTTTTCTGAGAGGTCATGTAATCCAATTTAGCAATTACAGCTCTTGCGATTCTGTTAGTAAAATGAAGTGTAACAGCTACTGACAGTGGTTCCCCAATCCTCATCCTTATTTATCCTCATGTTAGAACAAGCCCATCAGTTGGGACCCAAAGTCTGTTTTCTTTATGGAATCTAGGCAAGGGACAGTTATCTCAGCAATCTCACAAAATAAAAACTGACAAAATTAAAGTAGTTCTGCATTTTAAGCCATGGTGCAATTACATAATTTCTTTTCTGGAGAGACTGATACTGTAAATAAAGTAATTATGAAATTGATACTTTCTTATTTTTCACATTTAATTTCACAAAACATTTGTATTATGAAATCACTAGTAAAAAAAAAACAATTGGAAATGCAATGCTCAGAACTACATAGAGCACCCTAGTCGACAATGGTAATTCTTCTGCTAAGAATATCACCTATGTAATAACACACAACTAAGCACTATTTCAAGAACTAGTAACACAAACCCATGTATTTGGGACAGATAATGTAGCTACAAGGAGCTTCTGTTCTTTATAAATCAGGAATATGAAGACAAAGAGGGTCTCTACCATTCAAGTCTAAAAATGCAGTATTTCAGACTTATATAAGATGATGATTTGAATACCACTGTGATATGATAAATTCTGGTAAGTCTGGATAAGCTACATACCCAGAACCAAGCAGGATACTGGCTGTAGCAACCAAAAATGTATCATTAAGCATATGCATTTCCAATGGGCTAAATATCCCACTGTTCCGATCTATAAGGGTTTGCAGATGTTTTAATTATTTTCCAAACAGATATAATTTTAAGCTTTTTAAAAAATAACTTGACTGTGTTATCATCTGATATAAATGCATCCTTTTATTTGATTCAATTAAAAAGGCACTGGTAGAGCCTTACGTTCATTATTTTAATAGCATAAACCCCAGACTAAGGCAATAACCCAGACATTTTAATCATTTTTACACAGGTGCACGATGATGTTTGATTAAGCAATGATGAAAAGCCATGCAAATATTTCCTTTATTTCTCTAAGCCTTTCTGTAGACAAGTTTACCTGCATCAAAGCTTCCTTGCATAGTCTTCAGGGGTTTTAAACATTCAATAATGTATGGAATTGCTTTCACTGCAATACCAAGCCATTCTCTTACACGGATGTTTATTTTAATGTACTCTACGTACCTTATTAAATATCCAGAATGGCCGTGTAATGAAAAGCTAGATGTAGATGACTACAATACAACAGGGAAACTAGAGAACTACATTTAAAGGAAAAGGCTGTCCTCATTTCAGCTGTGAGGAATGCATCACAGAAGAAATTAATACAGGGAACCTACAGTGCAGCAAATGAGAACTCCTCCAAGTGAGCCATAATCAAAGTCACTAATTATTACTGAGTCAGACTGCACGATCTCTCCACCTTACTTCAAATGATTACAAGAATAATCATGTGACTTGCATAATGGATTTCTTCCAAGGTGCACTTTTCCGAAGCTTACTTTTCTATGAAGTGTCTACATTGTACGATTAGTTTCACTGATAATATAATGCAAATTGAGGAAGGCCATAGTGAGAAACTGCCTTTGCTGTTACCATTACTGAACTATGAAAGACGTACGGAAACATCATTCCTTTCAACTAATATTTATGACAATGAAACAAAACTTCTCCATAACTGTATCAACGCAACTGGCAAAAGCAAGGATTAACTCTCTCCTGGCTGTTACTGCAGTTCACCAGGAGGACCAGCTTCAGTTAGCTCTGCACATTCCAGGAGCATTAATGTAAATATGGAACAAGGACAATCAGATTTGTTCTGCATTTAGCCAGGTCAGGTCCAAAAATGGTTTATTAGCTCTGGCTTCATCATGGACTGCAGCAGTTAAATGTTTCCAGAGGTACAAGACTGTAGAAGCTGTACAACTGCAAGTGAACTAAAAAAATCCCTCAGCTAAACCCTCATTCAGTAGTTTCACAATTTGGCCTGAGAAACACCTCTGTTATCTAAAATCATCCTGGTAACTGAACACTAAATTAAAAAAATTGCTAAAAATTTTTAAACAAAGGCACAGTTCAAAAATTTTTCCTTTACACAGCATTTTACAAAACATAAAGCTAACAGAGAATTTCCAAGTAGAAATTACTTTTAAAGTATTTTGGGATTTTACATGTTACCACAACTGCAGAAACTCAAGTTCAATGTTCAAAAAGCAAACAAAATTCCAAAACCTCTTGGGGCTTCTCAATTGATTTTTATATTGATAATCTCATTCAAACACAGGCAGCATGAAGATGCACTTGTGGCAGGTCTCAGATTAATCTGGTTTTCTTTAACCAAATAACCATCCTTTACCTGACATGATTTTGTGGTATTTCAAGGACATCTCTCTGATACCCTTTTTCTACCTATGAAATAGAGGAAAAACTGTAAAGAAAAGAGGGTGGATGAAGAAAGCAAAGAAAATAAAAGTCCCATGTAGTGTAGCATGTTTGACCGTTTTGTTTCTGGTGTTATTATTCCAACAGGGAAAACCTCAGCTTCCTGATGAGTAATAACCATTCTCATATGGCACGAACAAAAGAAAGAAAGATGTGAAAAAGGAGCAGAAAGAGGAATTATGCTTGCACATACTTGTACACCTGTTTTTTACCACTAGATAACACGCACAGGTAGCTTGTATTTCCATCAAATAAGGCACTAAAAAAAAGACATTATCGTATCCAAAGCAAAAAGAGGTGTTTAGCATACACATACAGAGCAACCAGGCCCAGTGGAAGGTGTGCCTGCCCATGGCAGAGAGGCTGGAACTAGATGATCTTTGAGGTCCCTTCCAACCCAAACCATTCTGAGATTCCACGACACATTCTGTACATCTATTCCATACTACTTCAAAAAAATTACAAATTGTTGTTAATGGCAACGCACAAGTAAGAGAGTACAGGCATCTCTGTACTCAAAAACATCCTTGCTGCTCCTGTACTTAGTTTACATATATCTAGCTTGACAAATAATCCATAAAGACTACATATTCCTAAACATTTCTCTAAGTACACGATTAATTTTTTTTAAAACTCTCTCTTCCTGTTAGATTCTTGGCAACTTAACTAAAGCCTGGCTTGGCAAAAATGAAAAAGCAAATACTGTGTACAGGACTGACTTGAGTGAAATCAGAAACTGATGTCGTAGTCAAACCATGCACACTAAAACCTATTTTCTTGTGTGATAGCAACAGCTGCTATAGTAAATTCAAAAGGATGTAAGTCTTTTCACAGTTTGAATGGTAACTCAAGCAGTAAAAGGCATGTTTTTGAACATGATGAGTGGTATTACACCAGAGGAGGATATAAGTGGTTTGACTACTATCTTGAAGATTCATAGCTTAATCTTGAAGATCAGTTTATCACACTTCTAAAGGAGGGCAGGAGATTTAAAAACTAATAAAACTCTAATTAAGCTGTGACTTGCTCTCATTTTCTAGCATCAATTAATTAAGCATAATTTAAAATAACATAAAAGCAGGATAAAACATTAATGGTGACTGGAGGCAGCAACATGACTAATTACTTGCAGAAGAAAAAATATTTCATAACTTATTTGCTTCATGGAAGCACAAATATAGCTCAGGACCACAACAAAAACATAATTATAGTTGAGTGGTCTTAATTTGTCACTGAAAAAAACATTTTTTTCTCTATAATAATGAGAAGTAACACACCAGTTCTTTTAAAATCCCACATACAGGATGATTATCCTCTTTTTTTTTTGGTATTACATTCTTGCCAACGCTTAACTGAGATGGATACAGGGTTCCTTGCAAAGTATTAAGAAACAGTATTTTGTTACTTTTGTAACTTGTCAAAAATTCATGGGTGATTTCTGTGTGTCTTCCTAATTGCTTTCTTCCTCAAAGTCTTAAGAGACATTCAGTGCCTCAAAAGCAAATTTCTCAAACTCCAGAAAAAATTACTGCATATTCAGAGATTTAATAAAGCATTAGAATATCTGCACCTTTTGCTACGAATCAATACAAGCATTATTTTTCACAGAAAAAATCAATTTAAACAAGCAATGTAGGAAATTACCTAATCTGCTCCCATTTCTGGGCATTGCCATGAAAGAGCCAAGGCTGCCCCCTATGACGCTGTGTGGTCTCCGTAAAGGGGGCTTCTTGAAAGATCCCGTGTATTGGTGGAGAAACGAGTGCATGCTGTGAGACGTTGGAGGCCTGCCATTCTTCACAATAGGCTCTACAATTCAGAGGGATCAAAATATTCATTGCCACAAGCAAGCAGGATTGTCAGGAACATGCCAGAAGAAAAAAAAGAAAGGAAAAAAAGAGTCAGTAAACAGGAAATCACCAGTCTGGTAAGATTATCTTTCATGCTAACAGTAGACCATCATACTACAGCCATTTCTCCATTAACAAACAAGTACAAAACATGGCATTAAGTGTTACCCAAATTTAATTTGACTAAATCTTGTCACTCTGTTGCTGGACGAGTAAATGTCCTGAATATCCAGTCTTAGAATGTCGATTTAACCCGAACACTAATTATTTTTTTCTGTCTTACTGCACAGTGTTTCACCTTTACTTTTAAACAGGAGAGGTGTTAGATCAACTGTGATGAGCAAAATCAACTGTAAGCCTTTGAAAATATTCTCCCTCTCAAAATTCTTGCAGGTCACTAGTACCAAGGCCCTGCTATTGGACATCTTTAGAAGTAAACGTACCTGTCTATACGTCCCAGACCTGCCATGTCGTAATTAAGGTTATTAACTTACAGGGTATCAGAAAAATTAAGCATTCAATTTTTTATTTTGACTTTCTACTGGATTGTGTTTCAGATGGCTCACAGAGATTTTTTTTAAAAAGTTATTATCATTGAAAAGCACTTTCTAAAAGAATGAAACGTTGAAAATTTTAAAATCTTATTTACAAGTGTGCGCAGAAATTGAGTATTCATGTTCCCTCAGCGACCTGACTCCTCACACATGGACTAGCCCTCAAGGATTGACATGGTCCTAGAAGCAGGCTAACTATAAAAACACAAGGACTTTTTTTACCCCCAAAAGAAGCAAAACAGATGTCCACTTGCATTGACTGCCTCGACAGTAGACTTAGCAGAACCACCAGTGAAGTCATTCATACAAGAAAATAAAGATGAAATACTCTCACTTTAGAAAACGAGATCAGAGTCATCTGGCAGCTACATGCAAGCGCTGTCCCTCCACTACGGAAAAGAACAGAAGCTATGCCCAAAGCACAGCTGAGATTCAAGTAATTTTACTCTTCCATTACTTGATTGTTATTAACATAACAGATTCATGTTTGGTATTATTCAGAAGACCGAAAAGGCAGCAGCCATGCACTGAGCAACTGCAGCGTGCTACTGAATGGAGCGGCACCCATCGGAGCCACTGCTCCTGGGATGTGCTCAGAGCTTCACTCATGCCTCCTGGGACAGGGAGCATTCTGGGATGCTATTTCATCACTCCAACTTATATTCCCACATGCAGGGACCCCAAAATCTTGCTTTCCGCTCCAAATAAAGGTAGTACGAATAATACAGCTAGGAGAACATATTTTATGGAAAGCAGAATTTCAATGGTAAAGGAAAGGAACAGCAACAAATGCCTAATAACCTAAGGAAAACAGGATCCTGAAGGGAACCCCCTCCCTCCCCACATATACAAAAACCTTCTAGATACATTATTATGATTAGTCTGAAGCAGAGACAGAAGTACACAGACAGAATTACCCAAGGACAGGTCAGTGACCTGAAGAAATAATTATGCAAGGAATTTTTGCATATAAACATGAATAACACAGTGAGACAAAAACCCAAAAAACATTAACTCAGCTGCTGCAGGGAAAAAAATAAAAGCCCTGGGAAAAAAACATGCTGCAGGCAGAAAACAAAAAGGACATGTCAGCACTGTTACAAACCTGCCTGCATCCTTTCATTAGCATCCTTGATAAACACAGCTTCAGAGTGGGTGAACATGAGGAAAAATACACCATGCATCTGTATATACGTTTGTAAAGTATGACCAGGGTCTTCAAGCCTCTGCACATCTCTATCCCAAATGCTTATTTCTGTTCTAATAGTTTGCATCACCCTTTTGACTTAAGAATAGTACCAGCGTCCTTGTTGCTTGCCTTCAACAGCAGATTTATCCTAAGGCAGCAGGCAGCAAATTCCTCAGCAATTTTTAATAGAATCTATTACTCCTTCCACATGACAGGACACAAGGTCCACAAGCAGCACAACTACTGCTTTTGGTAAGTTAACATCTGCTTTTTGCTTTCCAACTTTCTTGCTAATTTGATTTGAATTTGATAAAGTTTCTAGTCTAAACGCCTCACACTGAGTTTATGTGCACTGGTGCACAAATGAATAGTACCTTGTACGTTATGGCTTTTGCCTACTCATGCTAAAAGTAATCTACCTTCATGAACTTTGTGAAGTACACAAAAGAGGCCAGAATTTATGAATACACCAAATGTCTATGTAGAGATTGGGTTTTATGTTCATTAGTAACATGACAGTGTGATGCACAGAGATGATTATTTAAAAAAATTTGTTTTCCTCACGGCACTGGTAAATTTGTATATATTTTACAGTTTAAACCAAAATTCCTAAAATATCCTAACATATGCAAAGTTCAGCTCAAATATAAGGATAAATACAGATCATATTAATAAGTAAATTTATATAAAAATGAAAGAAAAATGGTTGATATAATAAGATCCAATTACACAGAAATAACTTTTGTCATCATAGGCAACTATTACCTTCCTTCACTGTCCTAAGTACTGTACTAAATTGTGGAGCCCATTATAAAATTTTGCAACAATAATTTAGGTCATGTAGTAGGACAGGCATAACTACTGGCAGACAATGAAGTGAAGGTTACAGAAACACTCACGTGACATTGTATTTCTGACTAAGACAAGTATTAATCCTACTTGCTTATAAATAGGGGTTTAAAATCCTGATACACATTAATTTACCATAACGAGGGATCGTATGGCATATGATGGTATAACATAGAGGCTTATGGTTTGGAAAAGTATATTTGTTATGAACAATTCAGTGTGCATTGCTGTATGCTAGGAACTTCTAAAGAAATGGTTGCATGAATTCTTCATTATATTACCTCCTCCCCGCAAATGTGACTGTTAACAGCCAAGAGCTGGAACAAATATTGAAGATGATCAAGCAAACTCTTGCTGGAAATTAATTTACAAGACTGTTTATTACAGTTTTCATGCATGTATGAGATACAAGAGTTAAATAAAGTACTTTTGAAAAAACTACTTAACTCTCTCTCTCTCCAAAGACTCACAAGTACTTCTTTTGAAGTTACAATTTCCTTTAATTCACTTCATTTTTTCCAGAATTATTAATACATTGAATCACTAGATTTAAAGTCTAACACTGGAGTTTTAAAATGTGAGTTAAGTCAACTGCCTGGTCTTGAAAATACGTCTAAACTGCAAAAGTTAAATGCCTTTACTACATACATCTATAAAACCTGCTTCTTATAATTTTATTTCCGTGATTATAGGTTTGATTTGTCTTTAAAAAAATGTTTCCCCTACATAAAACTCACAAACATCCCTTACTTTAGTGTCACTGTGCTTGGTAAGCATAACTCAGTAACCATATGTTGCTATTGGTTTAATATTCAGCCACAGGCAAAATGAATGATGGAAATTAAAAGGTGAGTAAAGAACCACTATAAAATTCACTGTGCAAATGTGTGGATCTACTGCATTTTGAGATCAGGCACAGCTCTGGTCTTCCTCTCTCATATAGATTAAAACAATAGAAGCACGATACAACCCAGGGACTCAGTGGAGGGCTGAAGAGGACACCTGGGAACCCACTGCATCCACCACCTCCTTCAGCACAAAAAAGCCAGCCATGGCAGGTTGCATACTGCACACAAGATGATTTTTCTGTGGAAACTCCTCACCACAGGACGTTACACTACCAGAACCTACAAGACTCAAGGGGAGACTGAACAAGCAATCTGCTCAGGGTTACTAACCACACGGAGACTTGCCTAGTTCAGGAAGTCTCTGAGATAGAAACTGATACAGTACACTGGGGAAATGATGCTGTACTTTTGGCTCTAATCTTAGACTTGCCCTAAAATGCCATCCTCAGAGACTGGAGAATAGACAGGCACAACTCCAGCTGTCCTTACAGCACAAGACTTCTGCAGTACCTGGGCTGTTCACTTGTGTTGCCTGTCGCTGGCACAATCATTCCAATAAGGGTCTTATTAATCATGTATCTCTAGCTCTCTTTCCTCACTCTATAATCTGTAACTCCAAACTGATAAACTGATATGGAAAACAAGCTGAAACACAGATTTCTCAGTGGTCCTTTTAAATTGTATTTCATCAGTTGTTATTATAGTCTCTTCTTATTTTGGCTACACCATCATATAATCTGGACTCGTCTTCCAAGGAATGCCATTTCAACCCTTACATTTCTTAGGCAGCCTACTAAGCTATCATGTAAATCTAGTCTTTAAGCATGAAAAAAGTTAAATATGAGAATAGTTATAAATATTATACTGACGTATAGGATGACCACATGGATTTCTTTTCAATGTCCCTGAACAATTCTTGCAATAGACACCCTTTAATAAAGTATGTCTATATATGCACATTAGTTTTATACCTATAAAAATGCACACCCCTTTTTTTAAAATGCCATGTCCATGTCATCTTGCTTAACCTTGCACCTTCACCAAGGTTTAAAATTGAGCAATGCATGGTGACTGTGCACTGCTGTATTACTCGATTTTCAAGTTTGGTGAGTGCTGAGCTAACCCTTTATATAATCTGGAGCATTTTCTTGTACTTCTCAAATTCTGTCATTCAAACTTCCCTTACTACTGGCACAACCCAAAAAAAATACAACAGCACTATTCAAAGAAAACACAGTTCAAAATGCAATCCACCTGGCTTAATAACAGTTTAAGAGTTTCTACATCATGAAATGTTTTAGAATATACACATATATTTTAGGAAAACACTGTACCCAGTAAGGTACCACTGCTTTGCTAAGTTTGAAATAATGCCAACACCAATGCTAACAAACATAAGAAACCAGAAAACAACTCAAATGAACCGCTGAAATTATTCAATTGTGAAGTGGAATAAATTTATGTTTGAACATAAGTGAAACTGATTTTTTTTTTTTTACTTCATAATTATGAATACTGCCAGAACAATTAGAACAGCAGTGTGTATAACCAAGATGCCTGTCCAAGGAACTAAACCCAACAATTTTATAAAGATGCTTCCCCTTCTTCCTTTGACTGCAATTTAAATTAACCAAAAACCTTGACCTGAAATTACTTCTGAGTTAAGCAATTTTTCAATTAATCCACAATGTTTCTTTTCCTCATCCTTCTATGATAACAAAGACCCACACTACCACCTTCTTTCCTGTGCTGGATTTACTTAACAGGCTTTACTTAAGCTGAGCTCCAGAGAGCCTGCAGAATTGCCTGGCATTTCTTTGCATGGCCTCAGCAACTGACATACTGTCACACGTCAGTCAGCTGGTGGATTAAAGAAAGAAAGTTTTCATTAGGAATGTAAATGCATTTTAAAACACTTTTTATGAATATATATTATCACATACTCAACTAACTCTTTCTTTTTTTATGTCCCATAAGTATCTCTATTATTTGACAATGAGACCAAGCTGTTTTTCAGATTTCACTGCCTAAATATTGCAATGAAATTTTCTCCAACTAGCTTTAATAAAGAATTAAAATCACCAGTCATACAAGGTGGCATTTTCCCTTAAATCAAACAGAGCTGAGTATGTCTGCAAAAAAATGCTTGATTCCACAACCACTGTCCATTCTGGACATGTAAACCCTATAAATACATATTTTAACTTCATATAAATAAAATTAAAATACACATGTGGAGATTTTCTAATCAAAGTAAGAGATACTGGAGACTTAGCATTTATGATTACTGATTTGGGTACAGAATGGGGATTGAACCCAGGCATGTTCCATATTCTAAGTAAGGACGAATCTTTGTGCCTGCCACAATTCACTGGTTCTATCAAAAATGTGGCTCAAGGTCCCCCCCACCTCAACAAAAAAGAAGTGTAATTTTGATTTAGGTTTTTGAACTAGATCACCATAGGGTATACACTGCACAGCTGCTGGCAGAAGGGTGGAGGCAGAACCTCACTTGACACTTTTAACTGCAACTTGACTTTGGACTGGTTAAAGTGTAACAACATCTCACTAAATGTCTTGAGAATCCACTACTGGTTTTTATAGGACAGGACCCTATTTAGTTTCTTTTCTACCACCTTGACCTCACTCTTGCTCCAGAAAACTTCCAAGGCTGTTTTTTATCATTTCCAATTTGATAGAGAATGGAAAAGTGTCAAAAATCTACATTTGTGAAACTAAATATTCATTCTCTGAACAGCTTTGCATTCACGAAGCTTGAGATGCATCATCACAACCTTTTAAGTTTATTTATGTAGGCTTCTCAAATGCTACTGTTGTACAGCTTAATCATATTTCAGCCCCATCAACCACACATTCCTGATCTGAATGTTAGGCTCTGCTAATGATTACTCAGTTTTTACATAATAAAAACTGAATTTTTTTGGGCTTGAAATACAAAATATTTTGAACAAACTGCTGAAGAAGCTGTTGTCAAGAAGCCCTTTATTTCTTCAGAAAATGTAGAATGCAAGCAGGTGAATTTCTGATATTTTAGAGCTGGCATGCTGCACTGTAAATTAGACTGCTGTAAGGCAGTCAGACCCACTCAGTAAAATTAGTTGATTACAGGTGACAGCTGCCATAAAAGATACATTTAAATAACCCAAAGCAGCAATACCCTTGCTATATATGTACTCTCCAGGAGCTGGATAAGGAACACTACAAAATACTGTGTATTTATAAATTATTTTATGGGGTTGTTTCCCAAGATTCTGTTATGTGATTCCCAGGAAAACATTAAGTCACTCTAAAAACAGAGCAACCACTAAATACCACTTAAACCAGTATTTTTCATTACACAATAAGGTGAAATCTTCAAACTATTGAATATTACAATTTTAAAAACTTGGCAAAACTTCAAGGGATTCCTCCCATTGCTCAAATTAATCCATTTGAGTACAGTAATCATTCCAGAGCAAATATTCTTCACCTGAACAACACAAGGCAAAAAATCTTGGTAGGACATTTGAAAAAATATACTAATATAACCCTGAAGAAACACAGTATTCAACTTCCTCTGAGAAATGAAGTACCTCAGTTATTAAAATGGCACTGTAATGTCCTATAAACTTTTTTTTTTTAATTTGGGACAGGAATTTTTCTGTCTGTTTGAACTACAAAAACAATGCACAAAACCAAACTATAAATACACCAGGCAAAGAATGAGATCAAGACATCTAAAAAACACTATAAAAAACCTTTCAAAGTTGACTTCACACAGAGTGAGGTTTTGCCTTCAGTCTGGGTACCAAAACAATAAAGATCACAATCAAATGAAATATATTCAAAACCAAAGCCCTGCGTTTAAGATGTATGTATTTCATACTGCTTAGAAGATAATTCTCAGATAATATTTTTGGTCATCAGAACCTGTACTGGAACACAGGCATGGTAGTTCTGTACCTCAAATCATATAAGCATAACACACCATCAGTTTAAAATCATAACTGCAGAAGGCATCACACTACACCAAATCCTTCAGAAAAATGGTTCAGCTGCAATTTCATTCCCTGCAAGTCAATACCACAGCCAAGATAAAAGTATCCCTGGCCTCTATCCTTGCATCCACACACACAACTCCCAATGCAAACATCTGTGAGACCATGCTGCAAACCAAACCAGGAAACAGGATCTGGCTCTTTTTTGCCCTACCGTCAGAAATAAATTGTGTTGGCTAGTTATGTGTATTTTACTTTTCTGTACTTAACGACTCCATCTGAATACCATTTGAGAACAAATCTCTGCACATCCATCAGTGAGCCTACACTAACAGAAATCTGGTGTATTTAGAGAGTCCACTTCTGCGTCTAAACATTACATTCTTCTGCTGAACTTGCATTCTGCTTCTAAGGAAAACACTTGAGTGGACAAGGCCCCCACAAAGCCCTCCAAAACCACGGGTCTCTGCAGCATGCTTCAGGCACTGAATTTTCATGCTCATTTGGCTTTACAAGCACGTTCACATATGAACAGAGCCTCTAGGTTTTGTGGGAAGAAGCAAATTAAAACAGAAGAGAAGAAAGAACACTATGTTGTGCAGCGGACGTGGGATGGAGAAACCATACTGAACAGTAATAACAAAAATGGATGTATACCACAGCACAGAAGGGTACGTACAGACTATAATAAAAACATTGCCAGTACAGTGTAAGGGACAGTACAAGGATCAGTATTTAGCTGTGACAACTGCCAAGTACTCACAGTAATCTGTAGCTCTAGAATGAGCTCTAGCAACTCTGGGGATTTCTTCTTCCCTTACCCGCCCACATCTTCATACTGATACTTTCCTCCGACATCAACAGAGAAATTTTACTGATTTATTACCAGTAAGCATTTCTGTGCTCATATTTTCAATTCAAGAACACTGTCTTGAAAATATGTTGCAACACACTGTTTTCCTTCCACACTCAAGGAATTATATATAGCAGATGGAATGGCAATTTCTCAGCTCTGTTGAAGATGATATGAAATGATTAAAACTACAAAGGCATTTGGATGTTCTGAGACAGTATCGCAATGTGTTGATTTCTATAAACATTCATCCCTCTTATCAGAGTATTAACTAGTCATTAATGCCTTAAACCTAAAAAACACTTACGCACTTTACCGTAGCTGATCCTTCCATTATTACTCACACCTGTAAAATTACAAAAAAATTATGCAAGTGTTCATGAGACTGGATCCTATGATCACATCACTGAGCTAAAAGAGACCAAATGGAGATAAGTATTATTTTACAAATTCATGTAGCCATTTCTATCAGAACGTCACCTTTTTTGGTTTATTATGTACGTGTGTATTTATCGTACCAAAAAACCCAAAAAAACAACCGTAACAAAATAGAATGCTTTCCAAGTTACTTATAAATTAACGCAAGAGCTGTGGATGTATTTTGGAACGCATCTTGCAGTTATTTTTAAAAGCATGCTTGGAGCTTGTGATAATGCATTTCATAGTATTAGATAATACAGCCACATTTTTTGCTTTCATTAGAGATCCTATGTATTTGAAGTATTTGCATAAATTTTACTTAATTAGGATTTAAATATGCATGATTTGGATGTTACTCCTAGCCAAATTTCATTAATATGTCATTGGCAAACAAAAATTTCAGGAGCAAATTTAGTTGCCAACTCCTACAAATTACCATTTAATATTTTTAACATTTATCTAAATACATATATTAAGGTAGAATCTAGAAATTAAAAAGAAAGCCAGCACATTGTCAGTACGAGAAATTAAAATATGGCAGAATTAAAAATAAACAACAAATCCACCAAATTGGTTTTATATGTTGAAACATCAGAGACCATGAAAAGCTTTTGTACTTAGATAAAAGACTAGCCCAAAGTATACTTCATACAGTCCACAGTTCATAAGGCTTCAGATATATTATTAGGCATTTCACTGGTCCCTCTATTTTTACGGTTTATGACCTGATTTGGCAGCAGTTCCTCACCCAGAAGCCAATCATGATGATCATAATTTATAACAAAGATTTAATTATACATAGGTTTCTGGTCACTAAATAATTTGATGGTGTTCCAAAAAACCCAAACCCAATGATTATTCTATATTCAGTGCAACAGCTCTGTGCTACTGCATTGAACAGTATGGGTTGATCCCTGCTAATCCCATTTTGCTGCTCATGGATGAGTGATGCATACTGAGATTGTACTGACATCACACGATGAAGGAGGCTGTGTATTAAATGAGACTGCATACAAAAGGTTAGCTGATTCAGCGGTATCAATGCACTGCAAAGAAATCAAAAGTTATGGATCTATTTTTATGTCCGTGAACTACAAATGGGACAATTTGTTCTACTTTAGGAGTACTGTTCTCTGAATCTTGAAACAACCCACTCAAAGCTGGAGCTAATGACAAGGTGGGCCTCTGGATGGGAGCTGCAGTTACTTGAAATTACAGGCAATTGTGGGAGAAGAAACATTTGACAGGGGGCTGAACAATACAGGTTATTGCAAAAAGGTGACCAGAAGGAAAGGGCCCTAGTACTATGCACAAGTGATCTACATCTGGAATGGCAGTGCTGAACTGCAACTTATAATAAATATTTCACAGGATATAAATCAGATGGAGATGAGTCTGGATTCTAGGTCAGCACAGATATGGTTTTCTATGGACACAGTCTCTACAATCTATCTAACCCACTAACACAGCTGTTTCCCAGGAAGGAAAAAAACTAGCATGTATAAAATTATAAACTTCAGTGAACACAGCCATCAGCATGGAATGACAGGAGACAAGATAAGCCATTTGCTAGAAAGAAAAAGTTAAAACAAAAGAATTGGACAGTAACAATGGAAGAAAATTCTGCTGTAAAGGCCTTCAGTGTTCAGGGTCTAGTCTTGCCTTCTGACCTGAAATGCAGAGTCTCAACGCCCTTCAACTCTTATTTCTCAAGTTCATGATGCAATGCTTGAAAATAAAGCACATATGAAGAACCACTTTCTGAAGATTAATTGTATCCCTGACTGATTCTCTGCAGATTACTATAATGGCATGCCTTTGATTTACTAGACAGTGCTTTTTAAGTTTCAGTAGGAACAGATTCAAAGCCTGTTATACTGGGCATATTTGTGTCTCTCTGTTCCACAGGGTAAAGGAGCTGTTTATTCTTAAAAGCAGAACTAAGGAGACGGTTGCTCCTGCCTCCTGAGATCAGCACCATCGCAGTAAAGGATGCACTTTCAAGATCTTAATGCAGCTATCACTTTATAAAATATTCTTCAAGAGACTACATCCTCTCATGTGTCTCAGCTGGATATTTACAATTAGAGGCTTTTTAGCACTGGGATTTTGTAAGATGCCAAGGCAAACCTTTCTCATTTAAGCACTCCTTTGTAAGCAAAATTTTTTAAATGTCCACTGAAGGATTTTTTCCAGGCGATGTTCTTTACCAAACTGGTCTTTCATCAAAAGAGAAAAATAATTTCTTGGCTGTTTTTCCAAGAATTGTTGTTGCCCAAAGCCCAATCCCTGCGGTCTGTCTGAAAAATACTCTTTCCAAAATACCTTCATCTGTGGGAAAGTTAGTGTGTCCTTTAGAAAAGCAAGGCTAGCTAGAGCAGCAAGCATTTTCCAACCCTACTTTCTAAGAAAAGTAGGGTCGGAAAGGAAAAACAAAGGAAAACAAAAATCCACAATGTAGTATCCTGTTCACCTCTGCAAGATCAAAGATAGGACAATAGAACTAATAACTGCATTCCGGAAGAATCTGAAAAAGGTAGCAAGCGTCAGTAAAACTTTTTTTAATGGCATAAAATGGTGAGTTAAAGATTAGGCACAGCAAAAGTACAGTTTATATTCTTTGTCTTCTTTCAAGAGGACCAACAACACCTCGAGTGTACCCAAGAAGACTGTACTAAGGCATCAACAACATTCTGCATGTATAAGCATAGCATACATTGTTATCACAATTTTAGCATAGAAGAATCCTTTTGGCCAAAGAATTACCATGGAAAGCAAAATAAGAAGAGTACTAAAAGCTAGATAAGTAATTTGCAATTAGGAACATTTTCTTGAATTGTATGTTTTATTTATTTTAACACTTTAAATATCTACTGAGAAGTTAAGCTCGCCACAGTTTGGTGACAAGCACGCAGACATCCAAGTATTACTGGTGGGGTAATTCTCAGATAAATATTACAAGCTGTAAATGGATTTATAGATGGTTTAAGATGGCATAAGCTCATGCTTCTGTAAACAAGTTATTGTGTTCTCTGTCCCTTGAGCTGGCACCCAGGATATGGTCCAGTTTAAGGTAAAAACTTTTTATTCTTCCTGGATTCAGTTTACAATGAATCAATTCAGCAACCCAGTTCACTACCCTCCTCAATGCTGGTAACAATTTTTTCATGCTCATTTCTCAGTGTGAAAGTAACATTCTTAGCACTTATTTACATAATGAAATCAATCTTGCAGAAGTATATACAGGTCTGAAAAAATATGCATCAGTAACAAAAGCGAATACAAGTGAAATCATGTGGGACAACTCAGTGTCTCAGAAAGGACTTAATAGGTATCAGTGCAAAAATACTGCAATTGTTGCTCCAGAGCAGACCTGTTGTATCAACATATAAAAAGTTGTAATAAACTTTGTCTCCCAAAATACTGGGCATGGCCCATAGTAAAAACAGGACAACAGCAATGAATATACCAGGGATTAAAGGTAAAAATGAAAAACGCTATTAGCTTTGTTTTGCCAAAGGTAAATTCTGCTTCCAAAACCTTGGTATGCAACATATCTTGAAAGGGGTTTTAAAAATCTGCAGGGCAAATTCCATTGCCTCTACCTCCACTCAAATTTCTTGGCCCTGTCAGTTTTCAGTGGAAAAATTCAGAATCCTTTATTGTTGTTAAGTGGGAGAAAAATAAAATTCAGATCACTTGATAAATGAGAAAAATCTTAGATATGAGCAGAGCAAAAAATAACACCAATCAGCACTGAAGATGAAATATGACTTAAATGCTGCAGCCCAGGAAACAGAACAAGCAACAAAACCTCCTCCAGTCATTATTACTGCAGATTGCATCCAAAAGCGGCATCATCATTAATGTGGAATTTACAGCAGCCAGCACATTTATGGGATCAGCCAAAGACTTATGTAAGAATACAGAGACAAGCTGGTTATCCTGAATGTTTCTAGTCACCGTCATATTGGTGAAGAGAAGTACTACTAAGAGACATGAAGAGATGACAGAATTTAGACTACTGCACTGCATCACCAATGTAAAGTTTTATACATAATGCTTAAGCAATTAGTCAATCATATTACCAAATAATGATTTTGAGAACAGACTGAATTTGAAGCCATATGAAGCTGATGTGAGACCCACTAAATTCATACAACGCGTTTGTTTACTGCAAGAGCATCTATAAGCCTTGCTGCACACGACATAAAAAGATAAATTTAGGTAGCTTTTGATAAATAGTTCTATAACAGTTCAATACCAAAGCAAACCAAACCAATATGTAATAACATATCAACCTGTTGAAAGAACTAGGGCAGTGGAATGTAAGATAAATTTAAAAAAGGTTAGTGAGAAAGTCCCTGCAACTGTGAAAACTGAAATAAACCCCAGCAATGCTCACTTGAGTAGGGCCTGACAAAATTCTTCCATTTTCCGCAAAGTAAAAGATGTGCTTACCGTTATCTTTGCTGCTGTTTTCTTCAATTGTCATTTGTTCTGCTAGCTCAGACAGTGATTCATCAATGGTCTGGCTTCCTCGCAAGGTTAAGGAAAGTCTTCTCTTAAATTTTTTCATTCTATCGATATTAAGTCTGGCTTAAGGAAGCCTGAAAACAAAAATAAACAACAAAAAGTGAGAAAAAATTAGTTAATCAGAAAATGAAGTTTCATTGACTGACATAAAAATGCAGGAAGGCTTACAGAAAATTTGGGCAATGTGCAAGTTATACTTAAAACAATATCCTTAAAGCAAGGTTGGTCTACTGGACTGAAGAAGAATGTTTTCAGATGTTGATGCCCATACACTTTTGCAATTTTTATTCCTGTTTGGGAAAAAAAGAACCTTTGGGTTTTTCTTTTTTTAGAAAACAGTTAACTTGATTGCCAGTTTTACAATCCAGTAATAAAGGGAATGGTCATCTGAAAACTTGCTCTGTGTGTGCTCTGTGGCCTCCTCCAGTCTCTTTCACTAATCCCACTAAACAGGAGACAGTAACATTTTCTCTTTTTCAGCCCAATTTTTTATGATGAAAACTTACCAAACTCCTCTCTATTTTGCCCTTTTCACAAATGGAAGAAGGGGACAATGCTGAAAGCCTTAAACACATAAGCACTTCTCAAACATCATTCCCACCTAGGGAAATAAGACAGCAAGGGTCTGGTAACAGCGACCAGAATGGATGTTTCTCTTAAGAGCCAAGCCCTAGGACGGAACCAGGAACAAAGCAGAAGGCACTTTCTCCCTGGAAAGTTGTAGGCAAACAAACCATACTAACAAAGGTCCAGGTCAATAAACATGTTGCCACAAGTCTAAGCTGGTAAGGGAACTTTGTGGTGTGCTATATGTGTGCCCTTGCATAACAAGAGGAACAATTCTGTCTCTCCTTACTCCATACGGACAGTTCACCCTTGATGTTATTTTACAATAACTTGTTCATCTGCTCATAGCCTCCACGAATCACATGTGCAGTGTTCAACACAAGCACAGCATGCTTTTAAGTCTGAAACGCTCATATATTTTTTCCTCCATGAGCTTCTTTGCCTTCCAAACTTCGTAATTCACATACAAAATCAAATTTTCCTCAACGTTCTCCTTTAAACAGAGAAATGTAAGAAGTAGTATACCAAAGATTCACATTTAGTAACAATTTGCGAATATGATTACGTTTATATTGACAGCATCCCTTTAAGTATACACATTTCAACTGTGGAACTTACTCTTTGTTTAGCTGCTCCATAATAAAAAGGAAAACAAATCAGTAGAACAAATCTGAAAGTGGCTGCTGGTGGAGAATGCACACATAGGCTAAACTTTCACAAGACCAGGTTGTTTAGGACAGCAACTAACACATTAGGGTTGGATAAAAGAAGACCTTTGGGACATTAGCTCCAAAGTCTGAGGTGAACAGTAAAATCACTGGCAAAGCAACAGCTGCATCCAAGGGGAAAGAGATGGATTACAAAATAGGATAACTAACATCTTAAACAATCACAGCTATTATAAAGCAGAATTAGTCGGGCACTGGGTACAGACACACAGGAAATAAAATATACTGCTGTAGATACAGTTAAGTTTCTAAACTGCCCCTTTAATGCATTGCTGTATGTGCAATAAAGCCACACCTTAATATGAATAATTTTGCTCTCTCTCACTCAAAAGCAGGATATTCTTATTGTTAGGAAACAGCATTCAGAGGACATTCCAAAGGGAACATTTACTTTTCCTGTTCAGGACCAGGCTTTAAAGATCTTACTTGAAACTGTTTTATTTCTGCATTTAAACTTTTCTGAAAAAAAATGGCCCATGTTTCCCTAAAAAGGCCAGTTTTGTAAAATATTTGGAAGGACACATCATTTATGTGTAGTTTTACTCAATTCTCCCATGATATTTTTTGAAACCCGCATCTTCCTACATGTATTATTCTCAAAAAAGGATACATGCCATTTTTAGCTATGTAATGCCCTAAAGCTACCTGACAGCTCAACAATTTCTTTCTAATTTTCCACTTGGGCAGTAACCGAAAAAACAGGTGCCTTTAAAGGGAAACAGGCTGTTACTGCCTTTTGATGCTGCAAATACTTGAGCCTACACAATTTTTAAATCAAAAAGAAAGTCTACTGCTGAAGAATATTACATATAAATTAACAGATATATATGGATTAGAAAATCGAGGAAACATTCTAAATCTCAAGCTAATAAAAAAACCCTGAAGTATTTTGTCAACTATAACATTTGTCCTGTTATGGGAGTGTTTCATGGAGTAATGAAGTACCATTTTTGCTAACATTTGGAATTAATTCATGGCTTGATTTTCAAATAATTTTACAGTAAAAAGGATGACAGGTAGGAATCCACATGTGAGGGAATGTTTTCTTCTATTGAAATGTATGTCAGCTTTTTAAAGGAAAAGATGCTCACCGATATGAAACCAAATTTTCCTCCCTGAAAGTGCCAGTATTCTTGCTAGTTCAGATTTGTAAAGGAGAAAAAACAAAAGGAAGAAGAATTGACTAGTATCTAGCACTTAGACATGTCCTTTTTGACTTCTTTATTCTCATGGCCAAAGCTGCAGAACCTGCTCAATCTTGGAAGTTTAAGACAAGACATAGGTGAACAGAGCTTTGAAAATATGATCTATACAGTCCAAAACTAACACTGGTTCTTGAGAATGACAGCGCTTTCACAGGAAAGTCCAAATTGTCTGATACTCATTTTCACCAGTTAATAGCAGATGTATACTTCTTATCTCCCTTTAACAGTAAATCTAGTTTAAATCTAAAACAGAGTTACTTGATTAGTAATACACAGGTAGAAGCAATGCCTCCCCAAATTCTTAACAACTTTGAGAAGAATACAGCTATTTCTATATTTAGTTTTAGAACAGAACCCACAGGCTTGACTATTCTATTCTGTAAATTTCTCTACTCTGAGTAAGTCATATCCAAATCAAGTATTTCATATGTCACAGTAGATAGATGCATACACTTGAATGCAACTAATGCAAATTCTAGTCTTCTGCAGACAGAATGAGGACAAGCAATCTGATACAACACTATCTGATACAACCTACAAAAGCTGGCAAGAGACATATTTGTTCAATCCTTATACCGATATGAAATAAAGGAAGCAACACTGTATTAAAGGAACTGCTGCTTCTTACAAACAATCTGCAGTCTAACCCTGAAAAACTGGTCCTTTTGTCCTTAAAAGCAATGTAAGTTAATCCTTGAAAACAATGCTAAAATTTACCTTTTCTATTTTCCAACATTCACTGTCATTAACTCAGTTCACTTTACTAGTCTTAAACCCCTGTCTTGAACCCAGCATCTTTTAAAAGTGATTTTTATAATACAGTTCTGAAAACAAACTCCATTTTTTTTAATGATCCAGGTAAGCTTAGATTTCAACAGGTGTGTTCTGGCTCACTTTCTCTGAATCGCACCAATCCTTCCCACGACGCCTGAAGGACAGCACTTCTCATTTAGCACACACGTATGTTCACAACACCCAGGCTGTACAGCAGACAGACATTAAAGTATTTTGATTCCAAAGCAGTAACTCAGCTAGATTCTGCACTCATGTATTCACCAAAATTTAGAGGTCTTACACTGCCTAAATGGCTAAAATTCTCCAAAAGCCCTGCCACTTCCTTCAATTTCCCAGACTCTTGGTTTCTAGGCAGTGAAAAAAGGAATGCATTAAGATTTTCATACACAATTACCATGTGCGGTTAATCCTTGTAAATTTAAACAAATTCAGTTAAAATTTTCAAAACCAATAAAGTTATTTAACAGCTTAAATTTTAGTCAGTTTATTTCAGGAGGGTCACAAATACTGAAAGCTCACTAAGATTTTGCTGATTCAAAGCCCTTTGAAGTCAAAGGGAACCTGTCCTTCAACTTCAATTAGCTTTGGATCAGTCTAAGTGCTGACTCTTCTGTTTCCTTAAGTTATATTGCATCGAGACCCAACTACATAGAGATTAAGCATTTTAAAATTACTTTGCCACTTAGATACACACTGAATTTGCAACCTGACTGTTTTTACAGTTTACTGCTTTACAAGGCAGTAGGTATTTTCCAAATATCTAAAGGCAGTTCTTGTTCTGGAAAACTCACCTGTAAGACAACAGCTGAAGTGGGAGGAGAGGATCAGAAATCCTACCTGACAGCATGAGCAACAGCATGGATGCAGTATGGCCCTTAAAGATGGGTTAGCAAACTAAAGCCCAGGCATAAGACACCAAAGAAAACAAGTAACAGCACTCCATATGAATTCCTTGTGTCAGAAAGAGAGGCCTGAAAAACTCAAGAGTGCTGGAAACAGTATTAATTACAAACAGAAACAGGAAGCACCTGTCAAGGATATTGTCCCCTTATTCTAAAAAGAAAACCAGATTTCCACTACAGTAAACTTTTCTCAATCTACCTGTATTTAAAAATAAACACAACTATTGACCACATCAGCATGTCACACCAAATACAGAGCAAACTATTAATTACAATAATGAGAAATACATGGATAATTTATCCAAGATCACGAACAACCAGTTTGAGCACTCATAAAATTCACATATAGTACAGATGCACCTCCTTACAATCACAATTCTACTCTACAAGAATGAATTATAAACACGGAATTTTAGCCATTGCATCTGTTCTTTGTATTTGTCTCAACTCACATTTGTTCACATCAGTGAAAAAAATTTTCTACTGCATTTTTCCACACTTGGTCTTTGGAAACAACATGAGACCGGTCAACTAGACTCTTGTCAGGAACACAGCTACTTAAAAAATTATTAGCTTTATGCTGCATTGGGTCAAAGAACTGACATTGTACAGATATAAGCGACACCTGACAAACAAGGCCTTTGTTACTGATGAAAGAAAACTGTGAAGTTAAATACCACAGCTTAGTCTGACCTCCCCAGGGCAAAAAGGGCACAAGGACCCTCACAGCCTTTTCCTTATGATCAATATTTAATATGGAACTAAACTTTCACAGTGAAGCCCTTTTTTATATACTTACAGAATCACAGCCAAACAATTACTCAAAATTGGAGGTACAAAGGTATTCACAAAGGTTAACTTCTTATCCGAGGATAGTTTTACTAATCAATATAGGCAAATAGGCTCCTCCCTAAGTGAATGAGAGCATCTATATTCAGCTCCTGATCTAGATCATCAACTGGAAGAACCACTCCAAAAAGAGGAAATATATGGAAATTACCCTGTCCTAATTTAATTTAGACTATGAATATTTTTCCTTATCTTCACTCCCCCCCCACACCCAATCCCTTAGCATTTAAAGAATAATGAAGGACAGAAATTAGTAGAAGGGGTTTGTGGTTTTTCTTTTTCTAATTAATCCTTTAAGAAAAAAATATATTGAACATTACTACAGGCATATTTAACTATGCAACTGGTACAGAATTTAAAACACTGAAAACCACCAAATTTGCCCAAAAGGTCAAATTTTGCAGTCCTTTTTTCATATCTTATGCTTATCTTCTTTCTCTGGACTCAAAAAGCTTTACTTAGGTAATCATGGCAAGTTTACATTCTTTAAAACATAGACATGTATTCACTCCCATGTAGATTCAAGCAATATCAAACAGCAAAATCAACAGAGATGTACTATTTGATAGATCTCCCCAGATTAGATATGTCATACTGATTAATAACTGCATGTTAATTACCAAAGGCTCTGTTCTCTCAACTGCCAAGTGAAAAAACACAGTACGAGTCTGGTTAAATTGGCTGACATTTAAGCCAAGGAAACAAATGAGCTGACTGGCAAAGCTCCTACACTTGCTGTCAGACCCATAAACTGAAAGTCTCTTTTCTATTGAAAGAGAAGGCAAAAACTAAAAGGTTACATGGATGCAGCATAAATACTACCAGACAGTCACAGAACTTTAGATCTTGAAAGATGTAATGAGCACTGGAAACCAAAAGCAATGTCTGTAATTTTTTGAGCTTTGATTAATAATCATAAAGCCTTAGTAGAGCCTTCAGGAAAAAAAATTAACAACAAGAAAAAAAAGTTGTGCACACAAAGCCGCTGCTCCCTAATACTAAGATTGTTTTAGTAATAGATTTACAATGTTGCAGTATCACTTCTGGGACAATCTTCGTCAGTCTTGCAAACAAGCAAGTCTTTGGAAGAACACTGAGCAGAAAATTCCTTCTAGGTTCAGGAAGACAATGCTGTTTCTAAGACTGAAAAGCATCAGCAATCTTTTGTGAGCCTGAGCAGTTTTGTCAATAAAAGGCACAGTTTTCAAGGCTGCCTTTTTTTTTTCATCACAATTCAGGCACCAAATCAAACAATCTCATACCAAAGAACCTTCTCCCAAACTCCAGTAGCTCTCAGCCCAGAACCACCTGTCCTCTAAGCATCTGAACTCCCACACCAGAGCCTCCAACATTTGCTTCTTGTTGTGCTAACAAAAAAGTTTTATTTACAGCCTGAGACCTAAGGCAATGAAAAGCTTTCAACTTATTTCGATGTTCTTGAATCAAGCACCAACAGACAAAGACACCAGAGCAGTAGAAACTGAGATAAAAACTAAAGGCACGCCTGTTTGGATGAACAAAGATCAAGGGTACAATTTTCTAAACATGATAAAAAAACCCCCAGTTTGGCCTTTTTCTCTTAGAACAGAAATTAATTGCCCTGGGGAAGGTGTTGAGGAAACCTTATGATGGCCTACCTGGAAATTAACCACCAAGTGAGAACTCATCCCAGGAAAAAAAATTGTAATTGTTAAGACTGAAGACAAAATGAAGACTGTTGTAAAAAATTAGTTTTCTAGCTCACAATTTTTCCTCCAAATGTCAAATTTTTGGTTTATTACTCGTTGAACGTCTATACACATTCTGTGTAGTGTGAACACAAAAGCACCATCAAGCAACCCAGAAAGTCCTGTCAGTAAAGCCAATCAGGCAAATGTAAAATCAAACCCTTCCATAATTACTGTATGTAGAGCTCTGTGCCTAAGAATAATATCAAAGAGCCACGAGTGGTTTAAAAACATACAACTTTGGGTGCATTTCTCTTACACTTCTATGTACATGCAGAAGACAAAAAACAAAAAAGCCCAAAAAAACCCAACAACAACAACAAAACCAAGCCAGGAAAAACAAGCTCTTTCACAATGGGGTTTGCTTTTGAATTTTTTTTTTCTTAAGAAAGAATGATATAGCAACACAGGAAGAGTTTTCACTTAGTGCATTAAGAGACCAATAAGCATCATGGTACAGAACACGCTCTACAGTACTGATGACATATATGTATATTTTTCTAACAAATAACAGGTCACATAGAAGATCTGATGCACTGAAGGCATTACACAGAGACACAAAACAAGACATTAAGAAAAAAATGGTATGATAAAACTGACACTTTTGAGACATTTAATGTGTAAGATTTATCAGTCTCTTCTGTATTCTGTGTTTTTCTAGAGATTTCTGATGATAATAATATTGTCAATGGTACAACTACTATTCCTGAAATAACAGAGATGTAGAATACCTTGGACACAACTAAGAAAGCAACTACTGACAGAAACAACAGCCTAAAACAGTTTCTTATCATCACGCTGAGTAAGTTTAATAGCTCCACTGAGATATTTCAAAGGTAGTTCCAAAGGATCAGTAAATAAACTCATTCTTGCAATAAATAATCTTTGAACTACAGTTCAAAAATCTGTTCTAATTCATGAACATCTTTTACTCAAACTTATAAACTTCTCTGATTCAGTATTTTTTTAAAACTCACGAATTATTGTCTTTTATTCCCTTCTCCAATCCTGTCATTGGTACAACTTCAGATTCCTCAGTAACAGAAAACCTCTGAACAGAAAGACAATTGCAATATTTCCCTGCTGTATTAATTTTTACATAGCAGTCAAGATTGTCCCAGCATGGCACCAATTTGTTCTGTTACAGCATTCAGACAAATGTTGCTACGTCTGTCTGAAGTGTTCATGCTGCCATTTAATGGCCAACCAAATACACACACATGGATCATTTCAGTAACCATTGCCAAGGATACTAAACACGTATGACACTACTCCTAATGCAAATGATTATTTAGCTGACAACCTGGGAAAGAAAGAAGAGTTTTAACATATGTTTTGCCAAGCAGCTTTGCAAATAGCTGTGTTGGCAACAAGGTGGTGGCAGTATGCCCTACAAGGCATAGAGGAAAGCATGAGGCTGCTTAAGCCAATTTAGTACCTCCACAGAAGCAGAGTACTGATCATTAGTGCACATGAAATCCAAGGTAAGACTGTCCTCACAGGGAGCACTATAATAGAATTGTTGTGTACCAGAAAAATAGCCTGAAAAACTGCAGTTTTGCCTAAAGCCTATTTAGCTTAGCTAAACAAAACCTGGGATCTGAAATAAAAGCAATCTGTGAACAAAATAAAGGACAACAGCAAGTGCTGTTAAGGGGAGATGACATGGGAAAATAACAAATGGTTAGGAAATAAAGTAAAGCACAAGTGCCTTCATCCACTGCAACGGGTTCAGGCCATTACGATTCCCACCACAATAACTACATGCAGACTCTTCTTCTTGTCTCCTTACTCCTGCACCAACATCCTGCTCCCAAATTAAGTCTCAACAGGTGGCAGCCTCACAACAGGTATTTTTCAGGGTTCAAGAAGCCAGGGGAAAGGCAAAAAAGGTACATCTTTATTTAAACATATGAAGACTGTTGCAAAAAATGTAGGCAACTGCCATACATCAAGCTGTCAGAACCGTCACTGTTGGCTCAAGCACAAGAACCCTACATGGAGACTAACTGATATGGAGACTAAAGATCTTTCAGTACCGCTTGATGTTCCTTTTCTTTGCCTGAGCAGATTGTTCTTCCCTGTGTGTCTTTTACACACAATCTTACATACTGCTCTTCCTCCAGGTAACTGAGGCTGTCCAGACAAAGGTTCCCAGATTCTGAAACAAAGCAGAACAAGGAAAGTACCACTACGTAATCTGGGCGACTCCCGTTAATCAGTTTGAGAGGCCACTCCCCTTGCAGACTGAGCAAACAGTCTAGCACATCAAAAGACACTTACTCAAACTTAGCATTACCTCCTTTCAGTATAAACAATTCTCTACCTGGAGGTATCCAAGCAAGCTTTCTGGACCTTGAACAGAGACCAGAGGAAGATTAAGAAACAACAACAAAAGGTTATATAGAACTGAGTCAGTGAAAAGACTTTAACTGAACTCAGTAGAGGAGACAAACAGAAACCACTAAAAAAGAAAACTAAACTATGTATCTGCAAGTAAATGTCAGACCAGTAAGACAGCATTAGTACATAGGAAGCCTTGGAAAGTACCAAGTATTAGTATCAGTCAATAACATTAAACCAGATACGAATAATTAGGAAACATAACCTGAAGGACATGTAGTCTCCAAATCTATTTTTAATAGAATTATAAAAAGGTAAAATAACTGTAACTAGTGCCAGGCAAGCAACACTGATATCGTCAACAAAAGCAGAATTTCTCCAGGATCCTCCTGCAAGCTACATTTTAAAGGCAGAGTAAGGACAGATGGATATTTTACTAAAAAATTTCTGTAAAAAACCAGTGAAAGAATCAAACAGGATGTACAGAGTACTCTTTCCAAATATATATTTGTGCTGGGCAAACATATTTGCTCTCTTTTGTTTCTCAGGCAGAAGAAAGAAGTGAAATCTTATATTTATCTTGAAAATAATTTCTTCCAAACTATAAACACTATCATTTCTCTGCTGTTAGAGCCTAATGCTTACACAGTCTCATCTGGCAAGGACAGTGAGCCAAACTACTTTCCATTCTGGGTGTTAATCGCGTTGCAAAGTCTGATATTGCTATTACTGTCAATGATCTGGATAAACCTTCCAAACTCTAAGATCTGTCTCACCAACAGAAAATGTTTTATGAAAAGGTAAATTTTAATTGCTGCTTCTACATAAGACTCAAATTCCCTACAGAATCTTACTTCAGCATCATTTACTATTTTGGTCTAATAAAGATCTGTACTGAAAGTAAGTTTTTCACTTGGAGAAGTACTGAAGCAGTTTTGCTGGAAAATTCCGGGGAGGAAAAAAAGAACCCTGTTATTATAATGTCACAAGATGATACGACTCTCAAAATAGTCCAGTTGAGCTCGAATCACAGAATGGTTTGGGATGGAGGGGACCCTCAAAGGTCATCCAGTCCAACATCCCTGCAATAAACAGAGACATGTTCAACTAGACCAGGCTGCTCAGAGCCCAGTCCAACCTGACTGTGCGTTTCCGGGGATGAAGCATCTACCACCTCCTGGGCAAACTGCTCCAGTGTTTCACCACTCTTAGCACAAAAAATTTCTTCATCTAGTCTGAATCTACTTTCTTTTAGTTTAAAATCATCACTCATTGTCCTATCACAACAGGCTCAAGGACAATTTGGACCACTATCCCTTTGGACAAGAGAGATGGCCAAGCTCCTCTAATTCCTTCCTCCCACCCCCACTACATTCCTTCAGTAACCTTGTTCCCATAATGCTTTTTTCTTTCTGGAATTTATGTGCTGGGATGGAGAGACACAGAGAAAATCCATGCTAAAGTGGCACTAACATTCAAAACTAGTAAGCCAAGTTTAAGAGCAACAGATGTTACCTTAATAACTTATTTTATTTTTATCTATTTGATTCTTTGTTCCTTAGCCTCCTTTGGAACACCCTTGTTGGTTTTTTCCCCTGTATTCAAGCCTTAATATACAAAGTCCAATTGATGTCATCTGTCACCTCAGAGTAAAAGATCACATTTTGACTCATGTAACAGAAGGCCTATTTCTTTAAAAATTTAGAACATGATACTCTTACACCAAACTACTGTTTCTATGTCAAGTACTTGAGCTGATCTTGAATTACACAGTTCAACAGCCTTGGAAAACAGTATCCTTTTGCCAAAATATTCTTTAAAATAATATTACATGCATTCTAAGGGAAGCTTATATTTGTGTTACCACCCAGGTATGCTGCCTTTCAACATACCAAAGCCTGCTGAAGAGTAATCAGAAATCTTCCCTCTGCAGTTTATTTCCTTTTAATAACTAGGATCCATAAGCCTGAAATTAAACAGTCCAAAAAGCTTCTAATTTTCACTCATAGCACTTGTAATTCAGATTTATAGCTTTACTTTCTTTAAAATTTGTCTACATTACTATTTAATAAAAAGGAACCCAAGAAAACAACTTCTAAAGGACCAGCCATCTGCCTCATTAGTAAAGCACAAAACAATCAAGAACTAGCACACTGAAATTTAAGTTATGCATCTTGAATACAGCTTCAGCACAACTCCTGGTAACCACATCTATTTTTGAAGTAAATAAAACAAGCTGTTAAGAGTGTTTTTATTATGAAAACTAACTACACGTGCTCTTAAAGAAGGTTTCTTAACTAAAAAATCCCAAATCTTTAAGATTCTGGTTACGCAATTATTTCACTCTTACATTCTGATGAAAACTGAAGAATAAAAATCTGCCAGACTGTTACCGTGAAGTGAGCCTTATTTTTTTATCTCCCTTGACTCTTTTTAATACACTTACATAACAAGACTTGAGAATGAAACTTCTCATCAGCTGAATGGTAAACCAGAATGGCAGAGGCTTCTATTAGTAGAGGCACTAATACCATTTACTGCAGTAAACTATAGGTTTGCTTCACAGAGAAACAAGATACACATAGAGAGTTAGGTAACTTTATGCTTGTGTTTGATAACAGTAAGCAAACCTTCCTACTTACAAAGAAATAGTGGTTTTAAGGAAGGCCTCGTTATAGCAACCATGCAACAGGGAAATAAAAAACTGAATTATTTCTGTCCACTGAACTATGCATGCTTCCTTCTGTTGAACTGTTGACATGCACTCTCCTTTCTGCCATTTCTTATATTTAATCATATGAAGTAAAATGTTGGATTGCAGTCCAACCAACATGGCATCTAAAGGTATATTATATATTCATACAGCAAAATGAACTCATATCTTATTCTTCATGGTTCATGTTATATAGGTACTATCCCTAACAGTCATCCTCTAGGCATTACCATTTCTTGCATCAAAATGACTCACTGGAACAAGCCTTTGACCAAATTTACTAGAACTGAGCGCAAATCTGAGGTTCTATTTCCAGATCTTGTTACTTTAAAAATAGTAAATTTAGAAATTTCACTTAAAAAATACTACAGTCAGATATCAGTTGACTGGATTAATCTCACAGACTCTTTTAAAAATTATTATTATTATTGTCATTTCAAACAATTGGGACCATCTCACTGCTCAAGGTTTATTGGGATATTTGTATCTCTTATTCCACACCACTGCTGACACTTACAACAATGTTTCTCCAAGGTCCATCTATTAACCCAGTATGTCCCAAGCACAGGTTACAAGCAACACTTTCTGAAGGGATTTTTATCAGGGTATTTAAATTAACTTTAGATATAAACTGAGGGGTTCCAAACTCTTCAAAGTAATTGTTACTGTCTCAACACTTCAGATTCTTCTTTCACTATGATGCTATGCACTATGACATCTACTTTTAGGTTCTTTTATTCAATTGGAAATAGACTCCACCACAGAACTAAAACAACTTCATAATACAGTAAGATAATAAATGTTTACAAAAATCCTCTCAGAAATTCTGAAAAATTGTTTTAAGAGCAGCCATGAGGAGAAGGCCTTGGCGGTGTGGGTGGATGAGAGGCTTAATGTGTCTTGTCAGTGTGCACTTGCAGCCCAGAAAGCCAATTGTACCCTGACATGCATCCAAAGCAGTGTGGCCAGCAGGGCAAGGTAAGGGATTTTCTCTCTCTGCTCTGGTGAGACCTCACGTGGAGTGCTGCATCCAATTCTGGGGCCCCTACTGCAAGAAAGATGTGGACCTATTGGAACAAGTCCAGTGGAGGGCCACCAAGATGACCAGAGGGCTGGAACACCTCTCCTGCGAGGAAAGGCTGAGAGAAGGCTCTGGGGAGGCCTTTCAGCACCTTCCAGTACCTAAAGGGAGCCTACAAGAGAGCTGGAGAAGGACTTTCAACACGGGCATGTAGTGATAGGACATGGGGGAATGCCCTTATAGCTGAAGGAGGTGAGATCTAGATTAGACAGTCAGAAGAAATTCTTCACTATAAGGGTGGTGAGGCACTGGAACTGGTTGCCCAGAGAAGCTGTGGACCCCTACCCCACCTCTGGCAGTGTTCAAGGCCAGGATGGATGGGGCTTGAGCAGTGTGGTCTAGTACAAGGTGTTCCTGCCCATGGCAGATGGGTTGGAACCAGATGATCCTTAAGGTCCCTTCCAACCCAAACCATTCTATGATCGATCCTACAGAATCAAGAGACTTTGGATCTTCACAACTTAGCTACCTCTACTGTTAGAAGCAGTAGAGAAATGAAGCTATTTATCACAAATAAAGATAAAACAGACACAAATTGTTATGTGGTTATGAAGTATTTCCCTTCTGAATTCATTAGCTTTATTAAAAAAGAGCAGTAGGAGAAACTTGATGATGGCAGCACATGTGGCCGGTATGAAGTGTCAGACAAATTGCAGTAGAAGCATAATCAATTTTGCTTTATACAAAAAATACAAAACATGCTTAAGTTAATGAAAGTGAAGGTGGTTTCCAAGAATCAAAACCAAATTTGCTAAATTAAACAGGGCTTGCTAAAAAAAAAAATTCAATTTTCAGAGAAATAACAAGTAAAAATATGTATTATCTTGGTATACTGTTACTGAAACCAAGCAAACATAAAAGAAACTGAGCAAAATCTCAAACAAAAATCTCTGAAGGTGGCAAGCAACCAAGATAACATAAAAGAACTGCACAGATTATAATGATCTAAACACAATCCGAACCTCATTGTAATGTTCACTTTAACAGCTCAACCTGTACTTTGCTGTCCACATTATAATTTATATAAAAGCTACTTCAATTGTCTCTTCAGTAGATCAGTCTTCAACTCCATTAAAGCACATAAGCTACTAAAGAGAAATTATGTCCTATCACTGTGCAGTCTTGGGGAAAAGAAAAAAAAGGATCAGTTATTTTCATTGTTAGTATCATACCAATATTTAAACATTTACTAAAAGAGACTGTGAAGCAGTACATACAAATCTGTTCTTGATAGGGAAGCTACTCTGGGATCTACAATTTAAAAAGTTGCAACAAAACAAGTTCTAAAGCTAAGCATATATTGATGCTTCCACGATAAAGCAACTGGAGAATTAAGTTCGAGCCAGGAACTGCAGTGTGCAATGAATGACAGCCAGATGCAAACCAAAATGACAAGAGAGGAGAAATTGAAGTCGAGAGAAGACTCACAAGGTATTGAAACGCAGTGACAGAAAGGACTAGAGTAAACTGTATGCAACAAGTTCCCTCACCAATAAAGAGGGAAAACGACAGAGATTTGATCTACATTTCAAGACAGTAAACTGGGCATTAGGCTGCCTAATTACTAGATCAAAAGCCCACACATTCACATGATGCATAGCACCAGAGTTTTCCAGCTTTTCTGTACGAATTCGTTCAAAACACTGTAAGTATAACTCTGTTTCAAACCTACGCTGAACAGAGGATCAACTGTGCTACCACAGCCACCACAAAGCTGAAAAGCAGCATTGTTGCATGTTCTGATCAAGTCAACAGAAGTGTTATTATTTGCTTACACTTGATCTGGATCAAGTGTGCACTGATGGGTGATCCTGCAGGGAGCGTAATGAACAAATCTGCTATTGCTGGAGGTGCAGCTGTGAGCTGAGGTACAGGACCCCACAGAGGGAGAGCTGTACTGACAGCTTTCCAGAGTAAAACAGCAACCACAAAACCCTATGGCTCCCTGAGCAGCCTTATTCCACACATCAAAGAAACAAGGGTTTGCAAGAACTCCATTTATGAGTTAACATTCTTATTTTGTATTTTGTTTAAAAAAAATGTATTTTCCACCATTGAGTAAAACTTTTCCTCTTTTTTATTTCTACTGTTGACTTAATTACTCTCCCACTGAAGACATTAAAACTCTCATTGCCTTCCATGAGAACCATTAGACCAACGTAACACACCTCAGACTAAAAGCCTTGCTTTAAATTTCATTTGTGAATGGAAGTTTTCAAAAGTTTACATCAGCTCATGAAATTTTATAGTAAAATATGATTTTTTCTGTTTTCCAGACCTTTGCTTTCTCATTTCTCAAGTGTTTTCAAGAAAAAAAAAAGAGTTCAAGAACCACTTCTAAGTTTAAGAACCAAGACCATCTTGCAACTAAGCCTCTGCCTTGCACAGGAACAAGAACTGTTCAGTCAAGATACCATTTCTCCTCTTTACTCAGTGTGTGTCATGGTTTTTTGCTTTTTATTTAACTTTGCAAATCAGTCAGATCTCTACAAAGCGTCCAGCCTCAAGGGGTTGTTCCTTTAGAAATCACTCCTAAGAAGGACACTAAAGACTAAATGACAAAGTTTGGGCTAGTTTGTAGTTGTGAAGTCTTCTTATAAAAAGAATGCAGGAAAGAATAAAAGTGATAATATATCTTCAACCTATTGAAAAATATGCTAATGATTTGCCACATCTAATTAGTGAACCCTTAACTGACTATGTCAGGTTTTAATCTTCAAAAGGAAATGACACACAAGATCTCCAGTGCTTCAAAGATCTCTGGTTTCCTTTACTGTGCACAGGAAGCCTTCAGTCAGTGCAGTGTTACTATCTTCCAAAAATCACTTGAACATTTAGTCAAAGGAATGATGACTACTGATACCACAGAAATTGGTCTAATTCCTCAGAGACACAAATACATTATGCAAGCTCCATTTTGGTACACTCTTCATTTATTCCATCCTCAAAAACAGTAGAAAGCCCAAAAATGTGATGAAACGAAGTCAGGCCATGAGAAACTGAAGTAAAGAATAAAATCTAAAAATATTTATCAAATCAATGGAATTTTTTTTTATTCAGAAATAAGGTAATATTCGAAACGGTTTTCTAAGAGAATTGTAACTCATCCCCTGCAGGTAAACCAACAACAATTCCTTTCCTTTTCAGAAACAGCAAAAGACTGATGCTGTGATTTACGAGGATGCCAGCACAAAAACAAATGCCAACTCTTACACAGAGTAAGAAACAGAGCAGTATGCAAACCTCTTACACTGCCTAGGTAAAACTTTCAATGTTTTCAAGGAACTGCAAATAAATGTACTGGTTTTGGTAAACCAGATATATTTTAAAGCAAAGGCAAAGCACTTGGAAGTTATTCAGTTTTAATATCATGTATCCTTTTGCTCTTAAACTGCTTGCTCTAAAAACTTAATTCTTCTAGTCTGTTTTTAAAACTAGACTTCCTTGCCTGTAAAATTAAAGTACTCCTTTAAACTATGAAGTAGATCACTAGCCAGCCATTACTCTGCCATCTGTGTCCAGTCCTTTACCTTAGATGGCCAACTTAAGTTTCATGCAGTTGAAATTATTCAAAGTAAAAATACCGAAGTGTGTTATTATTTCTAATTGTCTTGTATGCTGCAAAACAGTTCCTTAAATTTGAAATAACAAAAAAAGAAAAGTTGAGAGAAATATGTGACTCAGCCAATTTGACAGGAACATTTGATATTTTACATGATTTCAACATTGTCACGATGCATATTTTTATCTGGTTTTGAAGTAACTACAGCTAAAATTTCTGATACAATAAGCTACTGACCCACAATGAATTTTTGTTTGAATCCATAAAATATGACATATATATGAATACACTAACAGTTGTAAAACAGCACATTGCTGAAGCATACATATTAATAATGGGATTGATTTCTTGGAAGCAAGAAAGATTCTTCTTGACTATGAAAAGTAATACACTATAGCTAAAGGCTGTATGGCCATCACTGATGATTTTTCTGTTCATTTTCTCAATGCTTCACATTTTATAAAACTATTTCAACTTCAGCAAAGGAGCAACAAGACTACTTGGAAAAAAATGCATTATTACTGAAGGTACAGTTACTGAAAACATTTGCAGCATTTGATCATAATATATAAGAGCAGGTATAGCTAAACAATAGATGGAAAAATATACAGCCATATAGATATAAAATATATAAAGCTGTATTAACCAACTACTGGATCTCTGGAAGCAGTCTCACCATTTTGCCACAAATGGATAGATTTAACAAGAAAAATATTAATATAAAAAAAATTGTAACTTCACTGTACTTGCATTCCCACTGTTGAAAAGTATGCCATCAAAAACAATACTTCTGGAAAGAAAATAATGTAAACACCGTATCTAAAAACTAATCTTCAAAGAAGGATTTGCCCTGGATAAATGTGTGTAGCAATCCTCAGTTCTCTGTAGGGATCATTTAAGTCATCCAGTAGACAAATTGGGATTCAATGCTAGGATGAAAGTTTTCAAGGAACTGCAACACGGAACACGTTCAGAATAGTTATGGATCAAAATCAAACAAAGGACAGTATAAAGTGGTTAGTAAGTCAATACTACAAAAACATACCCATTTTTCCTGACAATTTTCAGGACTGCTTACCTAGCTACAAATTCAGCTACTAGCCTGACATCAAAGCATAAGATAGGAATGTTCTTTTAGAATCCATTTTTTCCATCTTTCCCCCCATTATCTAATCTATTATTATTTTACCTTTCTTAATAGCATCAACAAATATTAAAGCCACATTTAGGTGTACTGAATGGGCCACTCTATGATTCTATGAATCTCAGAATGGTTTGGGTTAGAAGAGACCTTAAAAATTATCTACTTCCAATCTCTCTGCCATAGGCAGGGACACCTTTCACTAGACCAGGCTGCTCAAAGCCCATCCAGCCTGGCCTTGAACACTTCCAGGGATGGGGCATTCACAGCTGCTCTGGGCAACCTGTTCCAGTGCCTCACCATCCTCTCGGTAAATAGTTTCGTCTCATTATCCCACCTAAACCTCCTCTCAGTTTTAATCCACTCCCCCTTGTCCTGTCACTACATGCCCTTGGAAACAGTCTCTCTCCACCTTTCTTGTCTCCCTTCAGGCACTGGAAGGCTGCAATCAGGTCATCTCAGAGCCTTCCTCTTTTCCAGGTTGAACAATCCCAATTCTCTCAGCCTTTCCTCCCTTGTAGGAGAGGTGCTTCATCCCTTTGATCACCTCTGTGTCCCTCCTCTGGACTCACTCCAACAGATCCATGTCCTTCCTGTGCTGGGGACCCCAGAGCTGGACTCAGCACTGCAGGTGGGGTCTCACCAGAGCAGAGCAGAGGTACAGAATCCCCTCCCTTGCCCTGCTGGCCACGCTGCTTTGGATGCAGCCCAGGACACAGCTGAAGTTCACATCTTGCTATTCTAACAACAGAAGAAAGTAAATGGATTTTACAGTCACTCCTAGTCTGATCCAGATTCCATTATGATGGACACCGCTCAGAAAAGCATTTTCAGACTCTTGAGTATGCCTTAAAGGTAGTGAAATTTTTTTGTGTGTTTATCTTTTTCTCTCCCTGTTTTCTTCTTTTAATAAAAGCATCAAAAAAAGAAATTGTGAAGGCTCTTGAAAATTGCGTGCAAGTTGAATCTGGCTCTGAAATAAAAACTACAACAAAAAACCCCAGTAAATAAGCCTCCAACCTTTCAAGTAAAATGAGACAGAACATTGACAATGGATTTGGTCTCTCAGCCCTCCATGATCTCTACAAAAAAATTCTCATGCTTAAGACAGTGTTGTTTTTTAACGGCATGTGTTTACAAGACCATGTGAGTGCCTTTACAAAATCCACACCACTAAGCCAGCATCATTTAAAAATACTCTCCTTATGTAAGAGTACTTTCATATGCATTTCTGCTCTTTAGCTTACTCTTCCCTGTGTGTCAAAGCTTATTTCTGATTGCACCAGATAGGCGAGAGATTAAATTCTCCTGAACTGCTGAAGGTAACCTGTCTGGATGTAAAGAAATAGATGTTAAGTCAAATAAGCACACCTACAATGAAGATTTGAAACAAAAAGAACAAAACGGTAATCCGTGAGAGGCTTCTACTGAAAGCATCAGAAATGAACGACTCTAATGCTGAAATCTTGAGAAATATTTTTAGCTTTTTTTTTCCACTTTTAGCTTTGATTTTTAAAATTCCCACTTTCATGCTAGCCTAGTTTGTTTAAACATCAGCTATAAACTTTTATTAGAAATAAAAATAACCAAAATTGCACAATCACAAATGAAAAATTGCCAAAAAATGGGAAGAATTTCACAGATCTATTTTTAGTGTTGAGAGATGCTGAGTGAATTACGTAGGAAATCCTACCCTTTTCAGGACACGCAGGAAATACGTAAGAAATCATACCATTTTTCTAAAGTTCCCAAACTTGAATCAAGTAAGTTATTGTAAAGAAGAGCTGAAGAAATTAACAGGGATCATAGCAAAGATATACACAATCAAATTCTTTTGAAAAATAAAGATCACATTTGATTTAATTTTTCTGGTGAAAATCTGTAACTTGCAAATATAACAAATTATAACTTAGCAAACCTGAAATATTGAATCAATTTATCAACCATCAAAATATTCAGCCCCAGTGCTGATTCCCAAGAATCAATAATTATCATATACACTGGAAAATCAACAGAAATGTGTTAATATTTCACCTTAACCTTAAAAATATTAGGAGTTTTCTAAATCTAAATATTTACCAAAAAAATTACAAAAAAAGAGTACTTTTTCTTCCCTCTCTATTTTTGATACGTATTTATTGTCTTTTCCATATAAACTTCCATCTAAATCTTGCCACCAGAATGACAATATGAAAGTCAACTAAAGCTAAAAGTCATTATGCTTCTGGACACTGGTGTCTAGAGGAAAACAAAATAACCAAGCTAACATATAAATAAAGAAGAAAAAAGGCAAAAAACCAACTACCTGGCCTTTCAGATGTGAGGGCAGTGGGGGGAGAGCTTGGTTTACAGGCAAGAAGTTATTAGCAATTTTCTCATTCAGTAGAATAAAGTGTCAGCAATGCCACACAACCTGTTTTCTAACATAACTCTTACCAATGATTCAAATGGAGATTGTGACCACTTCAGCTCATACACTTCCCCGATAAGGATGTTCTAAGCTTTCTACCCCCACAAGAAAAACACCCTATTAGCATAACAACACTGGAAGGAAAGGAATATCAGAAGGATTGTCAAATATTACTTCCCAGGCAACATTATGATATTGCTTATTTCAGGACTGACAATGGAATACTTTCATTTTACATTTGAAAACTTGAAATATGATAGCAGGCGATGACAATCCAACAAAACACACAGTTTTCAAACAAGCTCTTGCTTTGCATAGCTTCAGCAAACATCTCAACTTCAGCATGACATGGACTATTTTTATTCTGAGTATTTAGACTGTATTTTCAAATCGTGTAACAAATTGTTGGGGTGAGGGGGAAATAAACATTCACTGCCTGCTTGCTCTCAGTGAATCATGAAACAGTTTAATTGTTGGAAAAAACATTGACTCAGTCTCCAAATGCTGAAGTTAAATGGAACATTAAAAAGTGAAAGGTTTTCAACCTGCAAGAAACAAAAAACTTCAAGTCATGGAGGGAGATGACTGGTAAGACTTCATAAAAAGTTTTATAATATTTTTTGCAACCACTTCCAACAAAAGGCTTCTGTCAGTAGCAATGCGCATACCAATTACTCCACAGCCAGCTCAGGTATCACTGCTGCAGTGACTGCAGTACACACAGAAGATAACAAAAAAGATATGCAATCCACCACAAACTATTTCCCCTCATGTTTTTATTTAAATTGTTGCCGCCTATACTGCCCTCACAATTATGCTGAGGCACAAATAGAATTATAAGCTTTCACAGTTTAGGATTTTACTGAATTTTTAAAGTGCCTTAGCCTCTTGCAATGAAGCAACCAAGGTATCAGGTGCTTCAGAACTGCAGGTAGCTTTCCATTCTGCCTTAATCAAATACGTAACATCAATACATGGAAGTATCCTCTGCCCAGCAACATCAGTGTTGCCTGGCCCCCTAAAGATACCACTATCAAGAATAGAGTACTTTTCTCACCTAAAGAAAGAACTGCTGTCTTACAGAATCAGTGATTAATCTGGCCTATTTATTCTCACATTTATTTTGATTTTAGCTTCTATCACTCTCTAATTTTCTCTTTTTTCCTGGGCGTAGGAGGAAATCCTACCCTCTGCTGACAAAAGAGATGGTAGGATGTAGCCATTACTCATGAACTAACAAGACAAGCTCCTCATTATAAAGCACGAATTTTAAGAGAACCTCGCTAAGGAGAAATAAACACACTTTGCTTTAGTGGCAGCAGGGATGAAAATACATTTTGGACTCCCCACGAGCTGTAACTACATTGTCAATGATGCCTCTGCCATCACACATCTCACATGCTGGAAATCTGGATAAGAAAGCACAAATGCTGTACGCGTATTCAGAGCATGTTTCCTAGACATGCACCAATTAGTTCCTTCCCTTCTGTTTCCTATCACTTGAATAAAAACATTGGGAAAGATCCAAATAATGACATTTTGACAGCATAAAAGCAAAGACAGCCAAACATTACCAAAGCAAATCCGAAACAAACCAAGCATAGAGGGACTTCATTTCCCAACACCTAATTCCCCATTATATGCTTCCATGAACTCTAATCAGGTCCTTATAACAAAGACAGTATGATTCCCACATGCAACATAAATTCTGTAGGTACAGATCAACTACCTTCCCAAGAATTCATCTGTACCTGTAACAAGCTTGAAGAACTTCATTAAGTATGAGAGACTAAAAAAAAATACTGAACCTGCAAACATAACTATAGGCAGCTCGCAGATCTCAGATGCATGTAGAAGACAGAACGCACGCAGATACATTTATACTGCACCTGAAAAAGCAATGCCTGAAGAGCAACTTCCCCCTTCAACAAGAAACAATTAACAGAGTCACATAGTTAACTTCTGAGGTAAAGTAGCTAAACACACAACTACCTGATAACCTTCTAGGAAAAACTTTAAACTTTGAATTTAAAACCAATTAAAATTAGCTACTTGTCTCAAATTAGACATCAGAGGAAAAAAAACAGCAGAGTTCACATGCTGAATGTCAGTGACACACACAGAGTCCGGATGCCCTAGGAGTCAGATTGACTGATCTAGATGAGCTGCCCTTTTTCCCACATCCATCTTCCACATTCTCGATCACTCTAACAAGACTTCAAAATAAAAACCTATATAATTCTATTAAAGAATCTCCCCTATACAGGGTTAATACAATTACCATTGGTTTGTTTTTGAAATATGTATTTATGGTTAAATTTGCATTTTAAACATTCAAATCTGATTTTGCAAAGCAAAGAAAGGTTGGGACCAACTATTTGAAAGCCTATTCTTGCTACACATACTCTCTGCATGCTGTGGAAATCTATTACAACGGAGTTGCATAAACCAGATATCCTGCTTCATTCCACGCTAGATTAGCTCTTGCTTACTATTGAAACATGACAGAGTTATAAACAAGTACAGAAGTCAAGCAGAAAATACTTCTAGTTGATTAGAAATTGCAATATAAAGAAAATCAACCTTATAAATGCTCATTAGTATCCCAGCAAGATGATGGAAAATATCAAAACGCAGCAGTAAACTTTCATTTAGTAGAAGACTTTTGAGATAAAAATCCCCAATCGAAAGATTAATAAACTAAGCTACACACACATGGCATCCTGATGCAGTTATTATATACAGAGACTAAGTAAATTTTGTAAGTCAAATCTGAGGATTTATAAACACTTGAAATATCTTATATCAACTCTTTGAAATAAATGTTATTATATTTTCTTCACAGGAATGCAGAGCAAATTGAACATCAAAAATAAAAAAAAGGGTGGCAAAAAATTGAAACAGATACTTCCTGTCATACTTACTAGCAAGACACCTAAAGCTAAACTTTCCATTCTCAGGTGTAACAGACAAGCCCAGTTGTAAATACCATGCTGAACCCCTTGTACTCAAACACTGAGTCTTCAGAATAAAATAAAAGCAAGAATAGGGAACAGAGTCTGCTACTATCAAAACAGTATTACTCTATTTACAGCTCAACAAACTTCTGAAGCTTAATTTCTTGTGCAGTTCATGCTTTGGAAACCACCAGCAAAAATTTTCATCGAATGTATTTCCTTAAGACAGCACAATAAGCCCAATACCACTTGTTTCTATATGACTTAAAGGATTGACATTATTTGTTTCACAATTTATTATGATAATTGACAGATGGTTCAAAACAGTTTAATTATGTATTATACTAGCTGACATTTATTAAATCAAGATAAGGTTATGCAAGAGGTGTAAGGGTAGAATAAATGTTTCTTATTAATTAGGCTTGTAATGAACACGTTTCAAGGGATCACTTCATTTATGACCAGAGTCAAAGTATCCTCTACGAGAATTACCTAATTTAATCACCAAGACAGCTAAAAGACCTAAGGATCTCCCTTTGTTTTGCAGTACACTACATGCACTTTGCAGAGCATCTCGGAGGACAAATTGAAAATGTGCCATTTTTTGGAATGCACAGGTCTGATGAACAGCAGTCTGACATATTAATGCTTAGGGCAATGAGCATATACAGGAAAGAGCTTTGCAGCAAATAACTCATGTAACAAAATGAGACGACTAAACATGAACTCTTCTAAACACCATTAAATTAAGCTCCCACTCAGAGAGAAAATCACAGTGTATTTACCATCCTGTGTGCTATCCCCCTATCATAGGAGTCCTCTGAAGTCTGCAGGGCAGGAAAGCTATCCTGGAGCATCAGGTGATGGAAGAGGCCACCTTTCTACTCCACCTTTATGACCATCACAGTGATGGAAAACACAATGCAGGGATAAGGCTAAAGCAAGTTATTTTCAACCTCAGGCAGAGTGCAGCAGGGTAAAAAAAGAATTTACTCAAGTTGGTTCAGCTTCAGAACAGTCTTCTACTAACAAACACATGCACACCCCTATCCAGATGTTATATATAAAGACATTTACCAGCATCACTAGAGCAGGCTTAGAATCAGTTTTTACGCTGTATCTGTAAAATAGCTGGGGCTAATACCAGGCACAAATCCTCAGTTCAAGAACCCTTTCTATAGTACCACGGCAATGTTTTTGTTTGTGCCTCACATTACAGTTTTATGAACTAAACCCAGAAGTCAGAGTAATAAATATTTGCTACCTTTTCTATGGACAGGTGGAGTTAACTAAGAAAGTATTTAATCACAATGGGATCCCTTCCACACTGGAACATAACCTAGTCAGTAAAGACATTTGGAGGTGATAGCAAATACATATTTACTTCAAAGCTTTTCTACTCTTAAACCACAACTTCTTTTTATCCTTAGAACAAGTATAGCTCAAATAGATGAATACCCTGCAAATGAATGTTCATTCTCCTGCAGCTCACACTATTCTCAACCTAGCCTCTTTCCCAGAGATCTCTTTACATTGATACCAACACTAAGTTTTAACTGAGTGTATGTCTGCCAGCTAGGAAGATGAAATTAACAAGTTAGCAGGAATACAGACAGGAACAAGAACTCAAGAATTTACCTGGTATCACTAGTTGAAAGAAAAGCATTAAAGCAACAATTTAAGATGCTCTTCTGAGCTTTAAAGTAGCAAGCTAGTTTTATTATTAAAGAATGCACCCACCAGAGGCACCAGAAGGGAAGCCATAGTGGCCACATAACCCTCATGGCATAGCCAGGCTATGAGGAGCCTGGTCCCCACCATGCCGTGACCCAGTCAGTCTCATACCCTCCAGGACAGGAACGTCACTCCCACATACCTGTATTCCTAGAGAGGCACGACCTCTTGTGAAAAAGACTCAAGTTTTGCTTTTAAATTCAGATTATTTATGTTGATCTGATTGTATAAATAAAAATACCTAGAAGACATTGCTGTTTTCTTAAACAATCCTAAATTAAGGTGCATCGTTTTGTTTAACAGTACATCACATGCTACAGATCAGGTTAACTTCAGCACTGTACACCATTTCATACAAAGAAAGTTCACTTCCCCCTTTAAAATACACAATTAACTTTGAATAACTACCAAAAGCTGTCTAAAAGCAACTTTCTCTTTAACTCAACTAAATTATTAATGTTGCTGTTCTGAGATTGGATATCTAAATTTGAGACATCAATTTCTTTCAGAAAAGAACGGTACTTTTAATTTATTTAGTGCTTGTATTAAACTTCTACTTTAGCATGACAAAGACTTCAGTATTCTTTATCTGCACAGTGGGTAATTTCAAAAAGTGGTCCATGCAGCTGAGAATGTAAACATGGAGATATTGCTGATGACAGCATTTAGGTCTTAAGAGAATTCATTTACTCTCTCAAGTGCTGCTAGACAATTCTGTGTAATGAGCAGTGAAAATACTGAATGAAGTATTTATGATTTACACAGTATAAATCATATTCTGATATGCCAGACATGCATTTATAACATGCCCAACATGCATTAACTAATCATGAAGTGTGCAACAAAAGTAACTGCAGAAACTGCTTACAGAACATGCTCTTGCATGTGTGAAGAATATGTGGTTGCCTTTCTTTACATCTCATTTGCTATATACAAATTTCACCCAGGCATAAAATTGCAATTTTAAACCTCCTCCTCTTAATATACACGAACGTTTCACTAAGGAAATACGTGAAACTCTCATTGCACCTTGTAAGTAAGAACACTTTCAAATACATCAGAAGTAGGATTTTCATTAGTCCAAAATCTAAAAATAGGTCGCATTTATTAGAGTTACTTTCAGACTCCTTAAGCAAAACATACAAAGGCCTACTAATGCTTACTATAATGCTGAATACCTTTGGTTTTCTACAAGGTCAGAATTTCTATCCATCTGTCTTTCTTTTTTCTGCTGATTTAATTAACGTTTAATCTACATCATATTTCCTCTTTTTACTTGTTTGAATTTAAGAGTTAGATAGCACACCATTTTAAAAACAAAATTCAACATAAAACCCTCCTTCAATGTAATAGATGGACTGTCCCTAAGTAGTGTTTTGAAATGACACAGAACTAAATAATTCTACAGGGCAATCTTGTACTGTTTTCACACACAGCTTTCCCTGATCAGAAGCTACAAGTTTCCATCTTTATTACAACAGTACAAATTCTTACAGCTAATTTCATGGAATTATTTAAGTAAATAAATTTCTGCACAACATACGTAGCAAAACCCAGAAAAGAGTAAGGAAAACCTGGGCTGAGTAAAAGATTCTATAATTCACTTTGCCTCTCAGTGATTTTGGATGCTTGAAGTAACACCAAAACCATCAGATCTGAGATGTGTTCAACATGGCAGATAAAAAAATATTCAGAGGGCTCTTCAAAATTCTAAAATTAAAAATCCAAATTTCACATTCAAATATCAGTCATTTCCAGTAGCAGCCAAATTCTAAAAAAGACAAGGACAAAAAAACAGGTAAGTTGCAAAGTTTTAGTTATATAAAAATCTCCAATTACTATATAGCATGCCCCTACTGATTAAACACAGCACTTCCTAAAATACAGACAGACAAAAAAAAGTAACAAAACTGTTAAGGAGAAAATCTGCTTTTTGCCTTTCGGCATTTTAAACCTTATTAATGGAATTCCCAATATCTAACTTTCACACACTTAAAGCTTCAAGGCACTGAAAAAAGAGAACTGATACAAGGCATTTTATAACCTAATCTTGAGCCCAGCGTTCCATTTGTGGGTAGAGATGCAGAAGTGAGCAGTGTTCTACTAGAGGGCCGGACAATGAAAAATTGTGTCAGAACCCTGGATAAGATTTAACCAGTATCACTGTAAGACAATGCATTAGCTCACATGAAACATTTCTTAGCCTCAATTCAATCTCTTCTGTCATAAAGCTTTTGATGCTGCAGAGCATCAAAATTGACACCATTCAGTAATCACCTCTACCTTCTCTACAACATTGAATTATTCAATCTACAGTGTTTCATGACCATAATCTATAAAAAAAGAGAAGAAAAAAGAATACCTGGATACATCCCATCTAGTGGCCTACTAGAGTTCAAAATATTTAATTATTCTTAGAACAGATAATCAGCATGTATCATGAATAATACGGTACACATGATCTCTCAAAGCAAAGTTGCATTACAAGGATCTGAGAGCAGATGCACTTACGTTGTGTTTCACTAGATAAACATAAGTGTCTGACTGTTTAGATCAAAATACCATTGATATTTGCACAGATAGCAGAGCCCTAAGACAATCCCTAGGTTGTCTTCTGGCTTAAAATCAAAAAAATCCCAAACCAAACCAGCAAACAAAAAACCCCTACAAACAAACACCAAAAGCTAAACAAAACCTAAAAAAACCAAGAAACAACACCCCACCAGATTCCCAGTATTTCACATGAACACACCATTCTGGATGAGTGCACAGAACACCGTGCCCTACCTGAAAAGCTCTCTTTTGGTCCTGGTTATGCACTCCTTCCCCCATTTCTGACAGCTTCTGTCCCCTCTGCTACCCAGCAAAACCACTGCTAACCCTAAGGTCTGGTTCAAAAATACAACAGAGCTACTCATCCAAAGATAGGAAAAGGACATTATGAAAAATAAAAATGAATCTCTATGCTGTAAAACAGTGCAGCTTTTCTGTATTTCAGACTGTGTAATCAGAAAGCTTCCCAGAATTTCTGATAAAGAGCCATGATAAATCAATCCAACTGAAATAATATTACTATCTAGCAGAAAAAGCAAGGCTTGTGCACACTGTGGAAGGAGCTTTGACAGGAGTTAAACAAAATGAAAAGACCGTCATAAATGTCTCCCACTTCTGCACGAAACAGAACATGTTATTCTTCCAAAGCCTCTTATGATCATAGAGAGGCAAACATTTATAAACTAGAACATAGCACAACACAGCAAAATACCACAAAAAACATTGGAAGAATATTAACATATATAATTTTCTTTATCCCTTTTAATCCTTTGAATACAAGAGAAAAAAAATCTATTATGTCACGAGGATCCACTAACAGTTAAATATATTACCTTTGGGGTGTGGCTCTTCTCATAAAAGTGACTATACAGAAAAGGAATTTTCTCTGTCAACAATTTTGCTTCCTGTGCTTTATCAGACGTTTGAGGCTTTTTTCCTCCTTCAGTGACAAAGACCTTTGTGGGGGTTTTTAAAACAGCCTACGACTGGAAGCCCTGCATATCAAATGTAGCCAAGAGAAAACATTCCCTTTATGACAGTTAACGGGGCTGTTTTCCAAGTCTGTGTTTCAGATCTGGCTGGAAGCAGTGAGGTTACATATTATTTTAGTTCTGTATGACGTATGAGTGGAAGAGGCCCCATGCAATTAACTACACTGAGACATAAAGCATTAATGTACATTAAATAATCCAGGTTAGATTCACTTATATTGGTATAAACAGACTGAGAGCAAGATAACATCTAGCCATAGAAAAAGGAAAAGCTAGGCCATTCTGTTCGTATAAAGGTAGCTTGGCAGTGTTTTATAGATATACTATCTTTGCTTCTCCTTCATTTTTTTCTTAGAAATATTTACTAGAATCTATGCCACTAGGTTTTCAGACACTGTCAGGGTATTATTTCTATTAACAAGTCTCTGCAGACAACCCCACTAAGGCTGACTTTCAAAACATCCTCACCACCTTTACCCTTAAGATAAGAATCTTAAAGAAGCCTCAAGTTATACAACCTAAAATTGACATAACCCATCCCTACATACTTCTTTAGCTAGTGATGCCCTGCTTTTCATGACAACTGGCCAATGTCACCACACAAAACCTGTTGCAGTTGTATTTTAAAATACGTTCAACAAGTTATCCAAACTAGCATAGAACTTGGCAAATAATGTCAACCAATCCACGGAAATAATTCTCAATATAAAAGTAGAAGGAAGATTCCACATCCTGTCTTCCAAGTAAAAACAAAAAAACAGACAACAAACTCTGAACTAACAATTCCAGTTACCAAAAGCACATATGACAATCCAATTACGTAAAGATGTAAATTTACCATTAACTTAATGCAGTATAATATCATTAAAAAGTCAAGAATGAACATCAACTGCAGGTGTAAGATATGCTCAAATCCTCACTTATTTTACCACAGAGCACATCTATTCAAAGAATAAGATTCCTCTACTACAAAAAACCAGATCATTTTTATTTGTCCTTCCAATCCTAGCTTCTGAAATTGCCAGAAGACATAACATCAACACAGTTCATTCAGGAACCTATTTTGATATTAAAATATACTATCAGTACTACTCACATGACCAGAATTTTAATTCATGCTAAGCACTTCCAAGCAGGAGTGATGAATAAAGAAAAATCTGCATGTTTTATTGCTTACATATTAAAAGACCTAAAAGCATAAATGGGGGAGGTGGAAGAGGGCGGGAATTGACACATTTCATCTTTAGGCACCTGAGGCACTTAAGAGAAAGTTTCATACCAGTGCTGGAGACACTACAGTTTCCCACCACCAGTAAGAAAATGCTTGGCAACATCCCCCAGCCAGTCTCTCTCTTCCTTCTTCACCATCAACTCTGTAATGTAGACAGGTGTGGAAACCTCTTCAGTTTACTGATACAACAGAAATGATTCTGAAATAAGCACTTAATTCAACTTAAACTGTAATGCTCCAATACAAAAACAATGGTTCTTATGGGCTCCCTCCAAGGTAAACAGGGAAAGAAAGGCAGCTCTGTGTTAAGATCTTTGGATTACCCTCTGAATCTATTTCTCTCTACTGATTACAGAGATATGCATTAAAAAAAGGCACAATGCAAACCAGTCAATCTGGCATAATTCATATTTTAGATGCGAAGAACTTATTTCCTGAAAAAAAAATTCAGGTTTTATCTACCCACTGCTAGAAACAGATGATTAAGAATATAGGTATTGTGTTAAGACACAGCTGCAGGTGAAAATGATCACTAGCTTTCCATTCATGCCCAAACTAACTTTTAACAGTGACAAACAACTAATGACTTATATCCTTCAACTAATGTCTGCCTCTTCCACTACCAGAAATATTCCCAAATACCAGGAAGCCAAAACCCCTATTACGCAAGACCACCAAGAACAAAAAAAAAAAAAACCCAAAAAAACCCCACTTAATTAACAGCACATTATATTTTATACACAAACCATATTCAAACACATTTTAAAATACAGTGACTAAACTTACTACCAAAGCATATCAAATCCATATCTTCAGAACTCATAATCTACTTTATATTGCTTCTAAAATACTAAAATTGCATAATTCAAGAAGAAAAGCATATACCTACTGAACAAACTAATTACTATACACCATTATGTTGTTTCTCCTCTGCAGCCCAGAAGGCAAAAAGAAAAAAAAGACTATCCTTAATAACCAAAGGCTGCCTTCTGACTAAATACTTTTTAAAGCTATTTTGGATTATTGATCAATCAGTTTTGGTTTTGAGAATTATACTGAGATGTATGAGAAACAAGCCTCCAAAAACATTTAGGTTAACTGTATTCCCTGATAAACAACCCAGAATTACGAGCAGCAGGTTTAAAAATACTGTGACTTGTGCAAATGGGAACACTGTTAAGCTGTTTATCTTGTTTAATCCTGAAGGTAAATAGCATAAGCTTCAAAATATTTTGCTTCTTTGCCATAACCTACTGAATCACATTGAAAAAGGTAATGAAACATTATGAAAAACCTTAAATTTTTGGAATTGTCTCTGAAATTCCTTTACCTGAGTATTGTACAGGTCATTATTCTCAAGAACACTGAGTGTAAGTTTCAGGGATTTGAATTCAAACTGTGGCTTCAGTGATGCCAATGATCTCGTCTCTCCAGAGGTGATCAATTCTTCAGAAACAAAGCAAGGACCCTGCACCACTCCACTACTACGCCCCTTTAAGATATGAACACTATAGTTATTAAGTCATTTTTTATTGTTGCATCTTCCAAATATTTTCAGACTCCTACTGTAGCTTATTTTCAGCTTATTTAGTTCAGTGTTTAAATATTATTTACTGGGAAAAAAAAAAGTATTTTTAGTTTCCTTAGATGTCTGTCCTCCAACACTGATTTCCACACCAAAAATCCTATTTCAATTCATAACGTTCACCTCAACCATGTACCCATATTAAAAATTAAAAATATATTTTATAAAATATAGCAGTATTTTTTTCCACACTGTCCCTTCTTAGCCAGTACCAAAGTAAGTTTTTGAGCTGCTGTTTTACATATAATTTTTAAAATACTTTAATACAGCATATATGATTGATATATTTAGCAGCTGAGCACCTCCTTTCCTCTCTGTACACAGGAAGTTTCCCCTCCCATCTGCTCAGGATATTTAAAAAAATAAATAATTACAAACTTCTGTTTTTCCATCGATACTGCAGAAAGTGACTATTATTTACCTGTAAACACGAAAGTAAAGCTGAACCCAAACACACAATGTAACCTGCACCAGTTCCCTGACAGAGGCACAAGACACCTGCTGGTACAAAGGCAGGAGTGTGGGGATGAGAGCGGCAGTCAGCAAAAGTGAAAATCACCACAGCTTCGAGTGAAAGCGCCAGAGTTATGCCAGGTTGAACTTCTGTGGAGCAACAAAGTTATTCACAGGCAGCAGCAGCTCAAGCTTAGTCTCCCACAGTCATATAGGAAGTCTTTAGTTTCATATTTGGGTTTCAGAGCAAACATAAATAAGGTGAATTATGAAATAGTTTCACGCTTTACAAGGAGACACTTGAACCATTTAGTACAATATTTATGACACAGCTTTAAGACTGAATAGTGGCTAAGCAGGCAACAGGCCCCCTGCACATGTAGATACTCTACTGCTGTTTATGACAACCACATCCTGACAAAGAGAGAAAGGACAGAGGAAGCGGCACCGGCAATAAACTATCAACAGACTGAAAAAATGCCTGTTCATTTTCCCCAGTTAAATGTATATACAGACACATCTTTTCTGGCCTACACAGAATATTTATGAACTCTACATTGAGAAACTCAACTTCATTTCAAGATATACAGAAAACTGATGGAAATATAAAATGTAATCTATTATTTCATAACTGTTTTTCCTCCTCTTGTGTACCACTAATTACATTATTGATTACTACATTTTCAAAATAAAAGCTCTACCTAAACCCCACATACTGAATGCAGATCCACACTTAGTATCTGTTCTGCATTATACATGAGAAACTATTCCAAACCTTTAAAAAATAAATACCCAAACTAAAAGCTAATATTAATAGCTGCATATATTTGATTTAGTTACCAAATATAACTAATTTATTTTAAAAGTTAATACACTGTATTCAATCTTTTAAAGCCTGATATAAAATACTACATCAAGTAAATAAACAGGAAGCTGCCATTTTTCCAAGCATCCACCCTGCGCTAATGACTCATTCTTCAGTATCTATTGTTTTCCCAATTTTCTGGAGCTACAGGAATAATGAGCAATTTGCACTGACTTTCACTTCATTAGTGGCAATGCCCAACAGCTGACACTGAGCAGGTTTCCCAGGGCTCCTTCAGGAACGTACTTTGACGATGAGGAGCCCTCATCACACACGGTTATGTAATGGCAACTATTTATAGTTAACCACTTGATTCACGTTATCCACTGGGTTTTAAACCATTTCATATGCTGACACTTGATCTATCATTTTAGTTCCATAATCAAAATGCCACGTAAGAGCCAAGTAAAAAATTTCGGTGACGCCTGTCTGCAATATCAACAACATACCACACGAAGTATTTAATCTTATCAAGAGAACCAGACGTTAATTTCACAAGATTGGTCCTCTATAAATACATGCTGAGCAACAGTTGTTTTCTTCGCTTAATCTCGCACTCTGTAAATATCCATTACTATGCATATAACTAACTTCTAAAACCACTGAAAGAAACCTTAGTTGTGCTGAAATTACATAATTTCTCAGTGTTCTGAGGCATACTGAGATATATGACCAGCATTCCCACTCCAGAAAGTGCCCTACCAACTTTTACAAATCCTACCGTACAACTTCAGTGACAGCTGTTTAACACCTTCAGGTTCTCTTAGGAAATGCCTCAGAGAACCACATATGACTATCAGCTGGTTTACTTAAGAATATAACACTATTTCATGAACATCAACCTATTCTAAGAACATCAAATGATAACATTTTCTTTAGCTTTTCTAACTGGCTAATGGCTTTGTTAGAATTCAATTTCATCCTAAAATATACCTAATTGTAATAGTTGGTAACAGCATGGTCTTTCCTCATCACAGCCTTTGGCGTCTCTTATAAATCTTATTAATTGATCTCAAAGTCAATTTCTTCACATTTTTGTAAACTGGCTTCTTTACATTTTTTGTAAACTAAGCTATAGACCATTGTAACTTTTTAATCCAAACAGCTTTCTCTCAATTACAGGACAACGGTATTGCTGATGACTAATATTCTTTGATAATACTCAGTAATCCATATTTTGCAAAGTTATTTATTTCAGTGAACACCAATTAACTGTAAACCTCACAAAATGTTAACTTTAATGACTGCTGTATAAAGACACCTTGCACATACCTGAACAACATCCAAACAAAGATATTTCCAGATCAGTAAGATAAGAACAGGAAGTCAGAAATACTTGGGAAAAGACATTTCTGAAAGACTATACAGGTTATGACAGTTGACTATGATATTACTGTCTCAGTACAGCTACATGCCTGCAAAATACTCTAATCCACCAAGCAAAGAAGAGAACATCATGATTCTGACAACTTTAACACAAACTGAAAGCATCCAAGCATCCTTATTGAAGCTAACAAAATGCAGATGTTAAAAATCAGAGACCGTTGTGCAACTCTAACAAACCTTTGAAAACAACAGCAGTCAGAGAAAGGAGTACAATTTCGAGGTACAGATAATAATTAAATGAAATCTGATTAGAGGGCACAGAGTAACATTCACTTACGCAAAATACCTAAGAAGTTCAACCTAAAATCAAAGATAGGCAAGAACTGTAGCTAGGAGTGCAACTGAAAGACACGTCATTGCTTTGGTATAATAACATAGCCCTGATCATCATAAAATATGCAAAACTAGTTGTTCCAGAGAAGATAAATAAAAAAGGAAAACAAAAAGGTCATAATCAAAACATCCTTCATCTTAGAGCATTTTCAAGGTATTACTGAAGTAAGAAATAAGAAAATTGTCCTGAAATTCAGAGAAGCCTTTGAGTGTTTAGTTAAAAATGTTATCAAGTTGGTACTTTTCAGTCTTAAAATCATTTTGCCTAATTCTGTCTTACCACATGAAAAATTAAAATGCAACTTGACAGCTGTTTCTTCTGGTGCTGCATTGACAATGCTGCTCTATCACATTTCTTTTTTCTCCAACATTCCTGCTTATGCGCAGCACCCCTGATAAACTGATATTTCCTAGTGAATGAAATTTCTAATTCTTTAAAAGCAAGCACTACACCACAAAAGCCCAAATATGCCAGTAAAGCACTGTTACAACGATTTCCAGTATCAATGTGTCTATGGCATTTTATAATACAGGTATAGGGTATAATGATTTCCAAGGATGTGGCTAAAGCCTTACTATCCAAGGACTGATGTATCAAAAGCTAATCCAATGCAAATTACCTGATTTATGCACCCATTATGGTCATTGTTTTCCATATAACGAGATCACAGAACTAAAGAACTCTTTTTTTTTTTCTTTCCCAATGTTCTTCTGCTCCAAGTTGACAAATCAGCTCAAGTACCAGTCTTGTTTACTCCTTGTGACTATCAGTGGTTTACAATGCTGTTTGTAAATGTTCTACCTAGCCAGTTCTACTAAATTCTGGAGTTGACATCACTGCTAAAAGAAGTTCAGGAAACCAAAACTCTGAAAGAATTGCCAATCCATCAAGTTAAGTTAAGAATGAGTATATATTAATTTGTATTCAATACAGAATTATAAAAAGTCATTTGTCCAAACAAGCATTAACTTTTATTCTTCAGATAAAAGTTGTCAAAAGCGCATCATGACTCTTCATAAAATAAGCAGAAAAAAACCCCATTGCACAGCATTAGTGTGTATTTCTGGAGAAAGCCCTGTTTCACAAGGAAAAACACTACCAGGGCCCAAAAGGAATAAAAAACAGGATAGAAAATATTCGGAGTTTTAAAAGCCCCCTAGGCCTAGACTTACTTTTAAAAAGCAAATTATTGTCTAGTGATCAAAACATGCAAATATAAAATGCTTTTACCTCTATCATCCAAGTTGCTACATCAGTATGTGAAAAGGCACCAACTAAAAAAAAAAAAAAAAATCCCTCTTCTTACACTCAGAAGGAAAAAGCCATTGCTAGAATTATGTACACTGCAAAATAAGGCAGTGATTGCTAACAATAGAGTGGTTTAGTTTGTTCTTTACATGTGAACCATAACTGTTGAGTAAACATTTGGCATTTTAATAGCCTTTTTACAGCTAAAGTTGTAATGTATTATATAAAATTCTGAGCTGCCACTGATTACGGTGGTGTCCAGCTGCCTCAACAGCTATAAAAGGCTTGCTGCAGAAATAAAAAAAGAATAAGTATTAGAAAGCATCCAGCTAACAAGTTAAGATACCCATAACTTAAGAACCGTAAGCAACATTTGGTGAGTTTATTCTAGAAAAGCTTTATCATTATTGAGCTTGATTTTTAGACATGATTTTGTCCATTTTCACATCATACCATAGAATGCATTCAATAAATACACAACTACTATATACAACTTTTTAAAATACAGCTCATTAGCTTTCTTGGACAAAAAAATAGAAGCTGATTAGTACATGGAATATCAACAGCTTCCACTAAACAGGAAAAGAGGGTCAAGACCAAACTCATGGAAAGATTTTAATGCAGACTGTTCACTGAATCAGATATCAACAAAGCCTTTCCCAACTGCACTTTTTAGGCACAATTACTCAAATATACTGCTGGACAGAAACTTATTAAGATGAGCAAAACATTCTTTTTTTTTTCCCAGCAGCATGTAGTCATTTAAGAAATGAGAAGATTCTGTATGTTACTAGGCCATTCAAAAAATCCTGTACAGTTTTACTGTAAGAGCTCCACATCATAACAGTAACACATGCAGACTGAGCATCTTAACATCCCTGTCATAAGCTATTCCATATTTACACACTGCAGCGTCAGGCAGAAACTGAAGCCAGAGCCATTCAGGGGAAATACACAGCCGTGACCTGTTTCTCAATCTAATTTATATTTGCAATTATAAATTAAGTATTTCACTATATACTAGTGGCATTTTACATATTAAAAAGATCAATTAATGCACTACATTCGTAGCCAAGCTTAAAATAAATGACTCCCCGCATTCAAACTATAATTTGCTTCAGACAACAAGGGCTTTAATTTGCAAACTCTTCAGTACGGATGTAGGCAGAACCCACCTCATGATTTGTATAGAGCTCCATCCTGGGTAAACACAGGGCTACACAGCACAATATGCAAATACAAGGTATGAACCTCATTGCATTATCCTTCCTAAAGATTTTTGTAAGTCAGACTCATTATTGTCAAAGCAGTATTTAAATAATGCCAGCAAAAGATGCTTTCATCTTTCCAATTTAAGTGGCCCTTTTAATGCCAAGTTAACATTATAATGGCTTATCTATGTTGGAGAAGTAAATTCAGTCAGTTCTTTCAAGCAGGAACAATTTTTAAGGAAAATTTTCACCATGTATTCAAACGTGATTTTATGTTTTCATATCTGTTACTTCAACATTAATTATTCAAAACAAGCCTCTCTCATGTCACTTACTGAAGTGCAGATGTAAATAACAAGAGCTGTGTGTGAATACAGAGAATTCTTATAACAAAGCAATATGGCAATTTCTTTAACATCTTAAGCACATAAAATACCAGATCACCGACTTCCTTTTTTTCCCCATTTCTAGTAAGAAAAACAAATCTGAATTTGGTAGTAAGTCTAATTTCATAAATGTTTTCTTCTGCACCACATCTTCCCAGTATTTAACCTTTGGTGATACAGTTTCCAGTTCAATTAATACAATTAAAAAAGAAGTGGGGGGAGAGAAGTAATGGAAGAATGTTAAACCAGGCTTGCTCTCATATCTATACTGTGATACCTACAAGAATGTTGCTACTGATCTTCTGTTAAACTACAAAAGAATAGAAATTATTCACAAAAATTAAAAAATTAAATGGATGCTTTTTAAATCACCGAGTTTGGATTATGATATAAGTCAGGCCTGTTTTGCTCATAACAGCCATAACACTGTTAACAACCATTAGCAAAGTGCCAAAGACAGCAATGAGTTTAAAACAACTACAGCCAGCTACCAAAATTGTTGCAGGAGAGACAAAGGGGATCAAGGTCAGCATTCTTCTAACACAACAGCTAATCCACTCCTATGAGCATGGTATTGGCACTGGTGGGCGTAATACATTTGCAAGAAATAGAAAATATACGTGATTCCACCTGGTTTTCCCCGTCTTTTCAAGAGAACCATTTTGCTCTCACTGGTCTCAAGCCATTACATATCTGAGCGAGGAAGGGGAGGGAGGAGTTCACAGAAGTTCAGGGTCAGACAATGTTCACGTATCCTGTCACCTTCGAACTCAAAAGCTCAGAGCAGAAAAACTCTTATGCCAAGCACTGAAACCTACATATTTTGGGTGTGCGTGTGGGGGGAGACCTGCAACAGGAGCGAATGTGTCATACGTGCGGAGGCTGCGAGGAGAAGAGCTGTCAGAAGAACGCTGCCTCGCTTGAAGAGGAGGAGGCGGTGGGGAAAGGACGGTGACGAACGCAGGATCACCAAAAAATCCGGCAGTGCTCAGGGGCTGCATCCCCGGCTCAACCCTCCGGCCCGGCTTCGCTCGGCTCCGCTCGCAGAGGGCTCAGCCTCCCGGAGCTGCCCCCCAGCCGCTGCGGAGCCGCTCCCAGCCGCCACCGGGCAGCGGAAATCCCCCGCAGCCCGGCCCGACCCTGCCCGGGAGCGCCGAGCGGCGCTCCCCGCACCCGGGGCTCCCCGGGCAGCCCCCGGCCCTCTCGCGGGGCGCTCCCCCACGACCACCATCACTTCCCCCCTCCTCCGCGGCCGCGCTGTCACCTCACCCCCCGCGACGTCCCACGCACCGCAGGNCGCCGGGAGCCGAACCCCCCCTCCCTTCGCCGCCCGAGAGCCTTCGCCTCCGCCGGACCGCCGGCCGCGCTCCCTCCCTGAGGAAAGTCACTTTATTCCCCGCTCCAACATGGCTGCTCCCCCCGCCGCCGCCGCAGCAGCAGCTTTCTCCTCGCCGCGGCTCCCCGCCACCGGAGAGCG
>VXAD01005471.1:0-105006 GCA_013399195.1 Dicrurus megarhynchus | reverse complement strand
TGGCGGCCGCAGCGGCCCCGGCTGAGCCGGCGGCTGCGCGAGGAACGGGGGGGTCAGGGCGGAGCGCGGGGAATGCCCCGGGCGGCGGCGCGGGGAGCGGGGGCTGCCGCAGCGCTTTTCTGGGCCGCCCTCCCCGCTGCACGGGAGCCCGGCCGCGCCGAGCCGAGTGGGGCGCTGCTGCCGTTCGCTGCTCCTCAGCGGCCCTGCGCGGCTGTCTCCTCCCGCGGGAGGAAGTGGGTGTCCTCGGCAGAGGCTCCCGAGAAGCCGCTCCGAGGCCCTGCGTGGTGCTGGCCCTCCAAGGGGTCTACCCGAGCGGTTTCGTGTAGGGCAGGGTGGAAAAGGGGCGTTTGCTCGCTTCATTTTTTCCGGTTCCTTGGCAGCGTTTCCTCTTGGGTTTGCAGGGCGATTTAGCTCATCTCTGAGACATCCCCCTGCTCCCCTTCCTACGGCTGACACATCAGTAACCCAAGTTAAGGGGAGCCGGGTGTCTCTTTAGATCAATTTCTAACTCATGTTTAGCGTATTTATTCGTGTGGTATTTTCTTTCCTTTGTCTCTTGCATTCACGGTCCCCGTACCATCCCCCTTGTCCTCCTGGTTGCTCTGACAGTGCCAACCGCGCTGCCTTCCTGCGCTTAGAATCTTTTTCCGCTCAAAGTGATCTAGTCTGTGTTTCCTCACTTCTCAACCTTTTCCAGCCCTAAATTTCTTAGGCTTTGTGTGTTACTGAAAAAGACCTATAAGGTGAAAGGTAGTCTTGAGAGCCAGCTATTCTGTACTGTCTTTTTTCACGTTTCCATTACACAAAGAGTAAGATCTATCAGGAAAGCCAAATCCGGAGTGATTTTAGTGACATGGGTTTGAACTTAAAGTACCAGGGCATAGGTACACTTGGGCCAGAATATGGAAAACTGTTTGGGTTTTTTTCCCAAAAAAAGGTAGGCTGCTGGTCCTTGCTGCGTACCTTCTCTCTTGCTTCGTCAGCTCAAATTTGATGTCATGGGGCCTTTTCCCATGTTCATGCAGACCAGGGTTATGGGTCTTCACTTCACCACACTCCTGTGAATGCTGATTGAGGCCAAAACTCCTTAATTCTGCAGGCAGGTCTGCACTCTGCTGTGTCTAGGTGGAGACTAGAGTATATTTTAATTTTCAGAAGCAAGCCCCTGATCTTGAGGAACTCCATGTGCACCTTATTCAAGCCAGGCCTTCTCCACAGTAGGGCCAAGTGGGAGCTGCCTTCTCAGGAGCAGTGCCAGCTGAAAATTCCCCTGCTTCCAGCTCTGTTGACCCTTCCAACAGCACAAGCAAACCAGAACACAGCAAGTATGTTTCCCAGTAAACAGAAGTCATTTGCTCTTGTCTAAAAAAGGAGTGCAAGTATGAAGCCACTTCTTAAATGCACAGAAATTCGCTTTGCTCATGCTGATGTAGACTTCTAGTGAAATTGGTTTACCGTAAAAATAAGTAAATATGACTCAGAAACAAACTTCTTGTTTATACAGACAAAACATGATTACCAAAGTATTTTTGCATCTTTTCAAGATGTAGGATAGCTACCTTACATTTGCAAAACTTGTGCAATTTTTAATAACACAGAGAAAGCAGACGCTCAAGCTTTGAACTTTCTGGTAATGCAAAGATACCCTTTACAGATCTCCTTTAAAGCTCAGGACCTACCAGTTCTTGCTAGACCTACCAGTTCTCCTGATCTCTGAATGCTAACTAGATGATGGATGTTTTGTTTCATCTTATTCAATTTGAAGGCTATTTTGGGTACGTAGAACATTATAAATGATAGTGTGCAAGTTTATTATATGCATGATTTGTAAAACAAGTTTTTGAGACAGCACAGCAACGAGTGCAGCGTGCCCATTTATTGCAGCACATTGAAGTAAATGCTGTTTCACATATGAAGTACAGAGAGAAGGTGGGTTGGAAGTTTATGAAGCTGTGTTTTTAAATGTTAAATATGTTTGTTTTACTTGATACATATTCATGTCTGCTGTTGATACTTCTGTTATTACAGGAAAAGTAATTATGGCAAATAAAAGAAGAAACTAAAAAAATGAGCAGATAGGATGAGTCACACAAGAAATAAGGGGTCAACACTGACTGCAGTGTAATTAGAGTATTTTAGGGTTTTCCACTTGCAATGGGGAGAATAAAAAGTTGTTAAGAGGGAAGAGTTCGTAACAGTATAACACTTGATATCCATTTGGCCTTTGTATCTGCCACTACCTCATGACCTCAGACGAAGATTTTCACGTCTGAGCAAAAGTGCAGAAGGAAGACAGAGTGACAGACATAAGTTTGAAATATAGGCACTGTTTTTGATTAATTTATCCCATGGGTCTAGTTTTATAACTATAGCTATTGATTTGTTTTATTATTTAGTTGATTATGTAGCAATCAATCATATTTCCATCTAGCTAACCATGATTATTAATATTTTAAACTAGTCTTAAGATGGATTGGCTGGTGAGTGCAATAGGTCTTCTCTCTAAGCCAGCAAGAATGGAAAACACCGAGGTTACATGGAATGAATTATTGCCACTGGACAATCTGATGAAATCTACATCAGCCATTAGAATATAAATCCAGCAGTAGGAGTACAGTGCTGTCAGGGGACTGAGATTTCCTGCTTTGAAAATGAACATGTTGGCTTTACCCCTACATTTCTTCAAGAAAAGTATCTAGTTATTCTGTGACAGTAAAACTATGGGAGTTAAATCAGTGGAGTTCACACAACAGTAGATGGAAACCCTACAGAAACATATGCATTTTTAACACAATGTATGTGGAAAGCAGTTACTTTCCTGCCAAGAGCCAAGCTCAGGATTTTGTGTCACTGCATCAGGAGTCAGCGACCTCGCAATCAGCAGTGTGGGAAAGCATTGTGCTAAACTACAAGGGATGTGTTCGTTTGCAGGGGAAAGACTGAAAGCCTTGGCAGGTTATTAAAAGAGGAAATGATTTCCAAATACAATATTCTGTTTTGAAATGCAATTGTTTTTTTCTATCGGATGCCAAAAATTTCTGAAGAATGCAATATCCTCTAACTAATTGTATCTGTGCTCTGAGAAAAGAAACAGAGCTATTGTTCTCCTCACAGCACGAGCTATTTATATATTAGTCTGTGTAGTGCTCCTTTCTGTAATGATCATCTTCCACCTACGTAAAACTCCAATCCATTTAAAATAATCAAATTAAGATAGTTTATTGCTTTCTTACACCAAGCTGATATTCATATAAAGTGTTTTCCAGGTTACTTGGATTTAGTACAAGGCCTCTAGGCTAAAAACAGCACAATTCTATTACCTCACTGGAAGACCAAACCCCTTCCTTTCTGATGAATGGAAGCAGGAAGTAGTACCACGAAGGAGGTCACCCTTGTAAGAAGCAAAAAGTGATATACTTCTGCTAACAAGAGCTGTAGCTATTTCTACTGTGATTTCAGTAACTGGTAGCTGGTCATTGTTTTAGTTGCACTTTGCTTTAGTTGTGTATATTTCACATAGAAACAGGGAGAGTTTCTATTTGTTCTTATAAACCTTGCTTTTGGCAAGCAGGAAAGAGTTCTCAAAGTGCAAATAGTGGGGTGTTCATTATCTACACTTGAGATTTTCATTTGTGTATTTATACAGGTGTTTGGAGACTGATTAACTGCTGCAGAAATTACTAGAAGACTAAGCAGATTAGCTGTGCTTAGTTCCTATCTCTATATTGTCATTTTTTAGCATATAAATATTTGTAGTATATGACATGACATATACATGACATATCATTTTAACTGTTTTCTTCCTATATATTGCTAAACCTCTTAGTTCCTGTGTGTAACTTCACAATATCCTATCACAATGCAGCTTAAATATTATTTCTCATTTCCTTACACCTTGTATCTCTAAATTTTGAAGAATATTTATCAGTCATGTAGATAATCATTTCGGTATCTTTACAATATCAGAATTGATGCTTTTATTTATATCTGGCATTTGTGGCATTTGAGCATACAAAGTGTCTACCAGTTGTGTATATTTTTTGGATCTGGAGCATTGTTTTAGTGGAAAAATCTAGTTTCATTGCTTGTCTTTTCTTGACTTTTTTTTTTTCTCCAGATGGAGATTCTTCCAGCTAATGTAAATGAAGTCTTTCCATTGACTTCAGCAAGAGTCAGCTTAGTCCTTGTAGAAGGAAGTTAATAGCATGGAGACAGATTCTTTGTACAGTTCTGCCTGGGTTTGCAAACAAACACTAGACACTCCTTTATTTCTCTACTACTGCTCTGAAAGACAGGACATCGTGCTTTTCAAAACAAAAGCTATTAAGCCTACTTCAACTAGGGCAATTACCATACTCAGATAGGAAATGGTGAGGTATTTTCTGTAGATTGTCTAAAAATGAGGTTTGTGCCTTACATGATAGATCACTATAAAACTCTAGCTTAGTGAAAGAAAGATTTTTTAATTCTTTTTTTATATTTTGTTTGCATTTTGTGTTGGAGACTAAAACTAGTGAAAAGAATTTGAGCAAAACAATGAAGATCTGCAGGTAATGAGAACTGGTCACTTGTATGTGCACACCTCTGCTGCTTGTCCCTTTCAGGTACCATTCAGGGATACACTTCTGCCTTTATGAAACAAAAATCTGAAATCCCAGGGGAAGAGGCTCCTATTCTTCTCTGTTTTCTTTCATGTGAGGTTCAGTGTCTCAGACAGAATAGCAAGCGTCCCCTTCTCTTCTTCATGGCAAGTAAATTGCTTTGTAGAAATTTGCAGTCATTATTCACTGAATTGATTAGAAATGCCATCAGCGAGTCTCAGAACATCTGTATCATTGCCAATTCGAACTACTTAGTGGATTGGAAATTAAAGCACGAAATACACAGAGACTCCTGCAGTTACAACACTGTAGGTGTCAAACATCTTGTTTTTTCCTTATGGTAATGGTTGCTCTCTCCAGAGTTTTTCAGGACTTAAATGAAATTGCTTTCAGTCATGACAGCTGGTTACTTTCCTGTAATCCTGTTACATAAAATTTAAGTTTGTTCTAGAAAAGATGGTATCTGTTCCAGCGAAGATGAAACCAGATCATTCTCAAATTTCTCTTTTTGATGCTGGACAGAAAGGCATAGAGAAACATGGGAATAAAAGAAGTGGGACCAGAGCTAAAATCAGATGTAGACAATAAGAAGAGTATGAGAAAAGGCACATGAAAATGGAACCAGTGTGCATAGTGAATGCTGGAAATAAAATGAGACACAGGAAATCTGGGGACAGAATGAAGTGGGCTGAGGGAAACATAGGCTATCTCACTGAGAACTGAGTACTGCACAACGTTGTTCTGTATGCCACAGGTCAAGGGTATATAATATATTGTTCATGTGCAGAGAGTTTCTAGAGATCCCTGTGCATGTTCAGATCAACTACATTTTGGAGTTTTTTGTGCACTGGCAGCTGGTTGGCTGACTGCTTTGAAATTTATAATGGCAGCTTTTGATATGTCATTAGGAGATAGCCTTTGCAAAACTAGCACTACAGATAGAGAAGGGGGACAGGAGGAGAGCTGGGATGGATGAAAGAGAATGCAAGAGAGAAGACAGGAAAAATGAATGCAGGAAATCAGGGAGCAAGTAGATGTAGGGCTTTATCTGTCAGTCTAGGCCAAAGGCTTCTACCATCTTATAATCTTGACAACACTAACTATGCTGGGGAGATAGGTAGAATTAAGATGTTGCTTTTTAACTGCCCCAGCCAGTTGCCCTACCCTTCTGCAGAAAGTTGTTACACCCTGAGGGAGAGGAGACGGAACCATACCTATTTGCCTGTGTAGTGTGGCAATTAGCTTTAACCACCAGTGAGGACATAGAGGCAGGTGAGTCAGATGCATAGAGTTTCTTCTGACACACCTCCTAGCGACGGTAACCTCTGGCACATGGGAGGGACAAAGCGCTGAGGTCTGTAATAATTTTTTAGATTGGCACAGTCAGATCAGTCAGAGTTTTCTTAAACAATTTTTGCTGTCCTATGAATCCTCCTGCTTTAGGCAGCCATGTGTATATTAATATATTGGTGCTGGATTTGGAAGTCCCCATCCAAGTGAGAGAGAAAAAAGGGTGGCATAAAACCAGGAGAATACAGATGGCAGATTCTATCTGCTCATTGAAAGAAATGCTTCCTCTTAGGTGCCAGTGAGAAATTTTACGTAGCTACATGTGCATTTAATGTTGAATAAGACAATTGATTAAACTGATATGTAACCTATAGAATATTTCTGACACTGAAAATATCAAAGTGCATCTTCAAATGAGATTAATAATTTCTACAGATGTAAAGATAAAAAAAAGTAGAAGTCACTCATAAATTCCAATTGATTTAAGTGTGGAATTCCTCACCAATTTATTTTTGTGTAGCTGCTTGCTTTGCCTAATCGCTGATTGATCAACTAAACTATTCTCTGAGTCAAGCACAGCACTTTTCAAGGTCTGTTTCAGCACAGTATAAAATAATTAGAGCTATAAACAAAAAAGAAGCAGGAATGCCACAATCCCCCACATATCTATTAGTTGTCATCTGTAGAGTCTAGCTGTTACACAGAAACATGTTAAAATTAAATGGGGAGCTTTATTTAACATACTTACTTGTTCTCTCCTTCTTTGCTTTACCATTCTACATTTCAAAGCTCTTTTGTTCACTTCACAACATGGCATATTCCTGATCATGCAGATACTTACACTCCACAGTAAATTGCTACACAATTATACTTACCTTTAAAAAACAAAGAAAAATTCAGTTGGGGCATTTGTAGCCCCCATATGCATGGCTTTAGAGTTAGTTAAGTATTTTGCAGGACAGATAGTAATTTATATCAGTTTACAGACCATACAAAACTTAGGATGAATGTCTACTAGAAATTAAAAAAAAAAAAAAAAAGAGGAGGTAACTATGTACTTGAAATTCTATGTTGGTGTGATTTCATATAATTAGCCTTCTCATACAATATTTTGTTTTGAAAAAATAATTTACCTTTTTTATAATTCATCAAAACAGTTTATTTTGCCCACCAATAAGCTCTCCATAGAAACAGTTGTATCTTAGTAACATGCCAAGAATAGAGTTCAGGGAATACACTGCATCTGTATATACTGCCCTTAAAGAGACATTTGTAGTTGTTACAAGGGAAGGTGAGAGATTTCTTTCTGCAACTGTAGCAAGCACAGCACTGCAATACAACATCTCAGTGCTTCCTAGGTTGATCTCCTTACACATGAGATAGAGGTCACTTCTGCCCCTTATTCCTTGCCCTTCATAGGAGCATATCTGCAAAGATGTCAAACGGCTGTCCCTTACAGCTGGGGGTTTATTTTTTGGTTTGTTTTAATTGGATGCCAGTTGATGAACTATGTGAACACTTCTTGCCTTTGACCCTTGTCAGCTGAATTCAAAACTGTTTTTACTACTGCCCTGTATTTTTTTTCTATCTCAGGTCTTTCTACATGGAAAAATCTTGAAAACTGTGTTGCTGGTATCACCTTGTGTGGATCTGTAGCTGCTCTGTAGGGAACTACTTTTCTACACTCCAGGTGACCCTAGCTTCTCTCATTGTTTTGCCTCTCTCCTTTCTGCTCTTCCATGCTTGCTGTAGGGCACCTGTTTGTCTTCTGGCACCTTTGTTCTCTCTGTCCCTCACCAAGCTGAAGTGATCCAAGGAAACGGTTACAATGACATTTGAGCTTCTCTGCAGCAATGTGTTGATATTTACACTGAGCTGATTATTAGCAAGTTGAGCATATGACTACCTTGTAAAGTCTACTTAGTTTAACCAGCGCTTCAGGGGGAAAGAAGCAGGGAGTGATGCAGGGGCTGTGTGTCCCTCCTTACATGGTTGTTGGGGGCTATGCCATTAATTTGTTTGGGTAGAAGGGGATGAAGCGTGCTTTTCAGCTAATTCTTACACTGCTTTGTTGTTGTTATTTGCTGCATATTGCCTGCCTTGACTGGTATTCTTCTCTGCTTCAAAATAAACCAGGCCATTTAACACTAGGGAAGAGTGGAGTGTGTCCTGACCCCAGCCCTCCACAAGAAGCTTTTAAGATGTCAAGCAACAGAACATCCCATCCTGAGTTTTGATTAAGGAAAAGAGTAGTTATCAGCTTTGGTTTCAGGTGCAGACTAACTGAGGGAATGAATGCAGAGGCAAGATATCTCTTGTCTCAGCAGACAGTTATTAAAAGAACATGTCTGGAGGCAAAAAAGAGGCCCAGGAACCCAGAGAAACCAGACAGTTTTAACAAGAATTTCTCTTACCTTATGTATGGGGAGAATGTGGGGAGAATGAGGCAGAGGGAAAGCATCTTGCTGAAACATGGTTTTAGAAATTGCGTATTTGTGTAGTTAATCTAAATTTGCAGCAGGAGCAAGCGAGCTATTTCAGAATAAGAAATGGGGACACTGGGAGGGGGGCTTTTTTTTGTTTCAGGGAAATGTTAGGGTACTGTGAACTGCCAGTGATGTTTTAGGAGGCTGAGGTGTAAAAAAAAAAAGCAGCAGTGTCGCTGTTGAGACAGGTCACGACACATATATACACTGACAACTCCAGGCAATGGCAGATGCAAATGCATGCTTTATTTCTATAAAGCCTCTTTTATACAGTGGTTAGACACTCATGCTATGTCTCTATTGGCTTCTACGTTAACAGCCCACAAATCTACTGCTTATTTGCAGCTAACACCCATTAAAAAACAAATCTAAGCAAATAACAGCCTCCCTAAAACAGCTGTGCATTCTTCATCAGTTGTTTATGGTTTCTTGCTTCTTGTTGATACTCAGCTTCTCACAGGTACAAATCAAATTCTCAAGGGTATATAGTGATTGTGTCCGAGTCGATTTCTGTGAGACTTTCTGAACAGCTGTCAGCTTCCACACAGCAGAGCTCTGGAAGTCATGGGGGCTTTGACACCCCTCTCTACCAACCTATGTATGCCCACCTAACCCTAGAGACACACTTTTCTCACTTCTCTTTGGCTGTGGCACCTCCATGCTCATGTCTGAGGCAGCTGTCTGTCCTCACTCTGCAGCCTGCACCATTTCTGCAGCCACAGGTCACTTCCTGTACCTTCCATGTGGGTGGTAATTGGGGCAGGCCAGGGACCTTTTCCAACATGAGAATGGATGTAGGAAAAGGAATAACACAGAGTGCTGATAGAAGAGCAGGAAGGCCTGCAGTGATATTGAAAGGTGGTCTATATGGAGGGAAGAGATTCAGCCTAAAGCAGCTGATATGGTCTCCTAGGCCCTAGCAGAACCTGCAGATTGCTCCCTCATCAAGTGTCAAAAAAGGCTGTGTCTACATTAGCAATTAGTTTCAAAGCAACAGTGCGGTTTGAAGGAAAATCTTGTCATTGTCTCCACTTACCATGTGGTGTTTCAGTTCTCAAAGTGGTTTTGGTGCATACAAACTGAATTCCTTCAGGAGGAAAAGAAAACAGAAGCTCTGCTTCAAATCTGCTCCACATGCACCCTAGTGCTAATGGGGACAAGAGGTTCCAAAATAGCGTGTGAGCTGCATCATCACAAGGTCCTCTAGCACATACCTAACACGTTGCCTCAGAAAGCTTTGAAACACATGTGTAGCGGAGGTGTTTGGCTCCAGTGACCAGGCTAAACATAACCCAGAATAAACCCCCAAAACACATATCATGGAAAAATTAGGTGCCTTAGTATCAACTATTTCATTCTACCAATCCAGTCCTTATGTGCTGAATTACTTTCTCCTGAAAATATTGCTTACTTTTCCTGTACCTTGAGCTGGCTTTGGGAAATGCCAAATCTAACCTAAAAAGGTACCTAGAATGCTTCTTGTATCTGGTAAGGGGGATGCCCACACAGTTTAATTACATATGTTAGCTCTTTAATCACCAAAGACAGCTCTTTAATCACTGTTAAGGAGCTAATGTTGCTCATCTTAACTTGAATGAAAGATACAGCAAAATCTGCCAGCAATCACAATAATAGGTATGGTGGTACTGTAGCCAAGGATACAGGGAGAGCTGTGGAATTGTACTCTAAGGTGGGTAAAAGCACACAGGCTGAAAACTGCACTCAGTAAGATGCCTACTCACCAAGACAAAAAAAGGCAGACATAGCTGGGTGAATAACTGTGACAATAACATTCTCTGCTGAATGGAAGCTACTATGTGCCTGCTATTAGGGTAAAAGAAACCAAACAGTGTTTGAGTCAGAATGATGAAAAAATGCAACAGTCTATGTTTACCAATATAATTACAAAATTATAAAAACTCTTAACTGTTGTATTGCCTTTTTTCCCCCACTTTCTGTGTGATTTCCATTTATTTATGAGCTTCTTTATTTGCATAGCTCAGTGGCAGCACTGATGTAACTGTCTGCAAGTACCCGGTGCTCTGTGCTGCTGTTGTCACTTACAGTCAAGATTTAGTTACAGCTGCTCCCAGGAGCCATAACGTGCCCTCATCCCTCACATATCCTACTGTGAATTGAAAATATGTTCTAACAAAATGTTATGAAATGACATGCAAGATTACAAAGACATTTTTTAATAGGGAAAATTTTAGCATTCTTTAACGATCTGTAATTTGTACAGTTTAATCTTTTTTACTTGCCATGTCAGATAAACCTAGACATTCTGCTCTCAGATGATAGCACGTTTGGAGATATGAGAGAAACAGGGAGCTGCTGGAACATATTGCAGAAGCCTAAAGCACTTAGCAACAGAGAAAGTGTGGGCTGCAGTGACAGAAGCCGGAATGTGGAAACAAGTGACATCGAGGCGGCTGTTTGGGAAAGAAGAGCTTTTACTTTGTTTATAATTTCAGTAACTCTAAAGAACTTGGCAGTGTGGGAGGTCACTGCAGTCTCTGACTCTGCACATATTCTTTTCTGTGTGACTGTTTTTCAAACGCCTATAATAATTATTACCAAGAGTGCTGGGTGGTCTAATTTTCTTTTGTATTTCCTGTTTCTCAAAAACTAGAGAAGTAAAATTAAGGTATTTGTTTTGCTTCAATTTATCCTGTTAAGATGTACTCATGTGGCAGGTGCAGTGAAGAGTTTTTTAAATGATAGTGATAATATCTTCTGGAGTGATACAATCATTTACCATGATGCTTTTTAGTGCTTTGCACTAGTACGTCCTGATAGTGTGCACTAATGACGGATGTCAAATAACTACTAAAGAGAAGATGTCTGAGATGCTGAGCAGAATAAATTGAGTTGAGATAAAACAAAATTCTGACATCACAGTAACTTTTGCAAGGGCATTCATAAATCAGTGTGTTTCTAAGTTCTGCAGGTCCTACTGAGGAAGAAATGATCTGCAGAACTTTACTCACCACTTGCTGGGGACTGTTTTACTGAATGCATATGCACCTGCAAATGCAAAAATCTCCTATCCTCTGAAAAGTTACTGTGCACATTAAATACAGGGGCTGCACAGCTCTAGGGTTGGAAAAAAGGCCTTAGGCGATATAGGACACTTAAGGAGTTTGGAAACCTTACCATAATTGTTACATTTTGTATTTAATGAAGGTTGAACTAGCCATTAGCTTGTATTTTCTTTTTCCTCTCTATAAATGTCTCTTGTGGTTTGCATTATTCAGTCATCTAATTGTGTCTACTTTTGAGGTATTACCTCTTGAAAATAACAGTCAAAGCAAATGACAGAGATGTACTAAATTATTGTAATAGAGGTGCTACAGAAATCCATAGAACAGAAAAAAATCCAAGGAATAAATTTATAAATAATAATGATGCCTGAGGAACTATTAGTATTGAAGTCTAACAAATTTATCTACTCATTGAATAGTACAGTGTTGAATAGCTTCAGGCTACTGTTGATATTCTTTAACTCCACAGGTGACCTGTCATTGGGTAACTGGCCTTTTAAAGGGAGTTGGATTCAGCCTAACTACTGATCAAGTGTTTACTTCCAAAATGCTACAGTCATTTCAGTTATTAAAGTGCAGTAACCACCTCACATTAGATGGCAAAATTTGAAAAAAAATAGAAAAGTGAAATAAAATTAAATAAAAAATTAACACAAAATGCGGTCACCAGGCCACAGCTGGGTAACAAATGTATTACTGAGAAAGTTAATAAAGTACAGAGACATCCCTAAGCTGTAGGAGAAGTGTAGTGTAGGTGTTATCAAATCATTCAGGCTCCAACAGGGTGAACCTGAAAAGTCATCCCATAACGCTTACGAACAGCAACGTCTTCAAGCCTTCCAAAACACACTGGGACCTCTTAAAGCTCACTTACGGAGAGAAGATCATTTTGGTCTGAAGCTCCCTGGGTCCCTTTGCTTAGGAACAATGAAAATATGTTCCACCATTTGTAGCCTCAGGGCAAAACACTTTTCCTTGAGGAAGTTTCCCACAGCTCCCTGTCTGCAAACTTCTCAGGGACTAAGCGCCAGACTGTCTCTCTACATTTTAATGTCTCGCTTCCATATTAATAGCTACAGAGTCCCGGGGGGAAGTATCACCTGTTGAAGAAGTTTAAAGACCTGAAATTCCAGCACCATTGCTAAAATATATGCCTTGACCTACTCCCACTTAATGTTTTTCCTTTCTTCTTGCTTTCTTCTTCTACTGCTCTCAGCTACTGCCTTTCTCTTATAATAAGTAAGACCATTATCTCTTTATCTCAGATCTCTGTTGTACCCAGCGTACATAATTGCCACCATCAACCTTGAATTCTCTGACTCAGAACATGTAAGTCAGAGGCTTGAGGGAGCTCCACCTGCACTGCAGAGATCTGCCAGGGTGCCTCACATTCCCATTCAGCACTCCCACTCTATTCCAGTTACTGCTCCAAAGGAAAGCTTAGATAATGGAAACTGTAGGAGCAGTTAGCCACCACTCTTGCCTCTGCTAGAAGTCTTAATTGTTATTTCTAAACAGTGCAAAAGCTTTTCCACAGATAAGAAAAAAAAAAGGAAAAAACCCCAAACCAACAAACCAAACAGCCCCCCTTCCAGCTCCTCCCTTCCCCCACAAAACACCAAAAAACCACCTCAAGAATTAAGGCTCTTTTCCGTAGAAAATGAGCCTGAAACTCCCCTTTTAATGTCTGAAGGCAGCCAGCATCCCTATCAGGCATGGAGCTGGAGCTAGATACTAGTCAGTGTTGCTGTTATCAAAGGTAAGTTTGCCCAACTTTAGATCTGAGAAATAAAGGCTAGGGACTAAAGTTGCCACAGATAACTTTATCCTTTTTTCTGCCCAGAAACCCCTGACCACAACAAACACACATGAAAGTGAAAGTATCTCTTTTAGGAAGGATTCTGAAGAAGGTATTATTTTTAATTTTTTATGTATATTCATCTTCTGTCCAGACTGTCTCTCACTATCCTGCGCAACCTCTGGAGATGTACTTGAGAGACCTAATTCCATCAGTGTTAAAGGCACGATTTTTTTTCTTAAGGGAAGACTCTCCTCCTGAGGACCCTACTCTTAAACATCACAGGCACTTAGGATGCTGCAGACCATTTTCCTTTCTTTTCCTCTCATGTCCCTTCATTCCTTTGTTCAGTCTTTGCCTTCTTGTCCAGTGCTTTCTGTGAATACCTATATTCTGTCTGGGCTCCCCCCTCTTCTGCCCTGAAAAGAGAATACCAGTCACAAGTCAATACCATGCTTTTTTCCATCCTGTACAACTACAACAGAAGTTGTACTATCATCTACTATGCTTCCTTCTCCCTGTATGTCAGATGCCACATCTTACAGCCCTTGAGCTTTCCAAGGCAAATCACAGTTTCTGCATTCCATTAACAATAGTCTCTCCCCTCTTGTCATCTCCATGCCTGTACATTTTCAGATCCTTCACTCTGTGCACCTGTGGTACTGTGAATTAAATTAAAATACTGGCCATTAAATGTGCACCCACACTAGGCAAAGTAGCACCCGATCAGAAATACACAGCGTGATCCCAGATACACTGGCAGAGACAGACTGTTCTGGTACATCCTTCTGCTGTAATTACATTGTTTTGGTATTTCCACACTGATCAGTCCTATGCCAAGTGGCTAAGCCTGCTTAGAGCTGGCTCAGATGCTGCATCTGGTGTCAGATCAGAACTGGCAACAGAGTCATCTGACCTCTCACTGAAATTGGGATTTAGCATTATGGCACGGATCAACTAATTTCCTTTTCTTCTTATGCCTTCCTGAAAACACACCAAATTTCACTGTCCCTGAATGATCAGGCTCTTACAAACTATAGGTCATATAAATGGTAAAAAGGGCTAGGTGGGTATTGCTGGGACAGCTGAACAAACAGGAGGAGCACTCTTATAGGAGGATAAACTTTACTCTCATGTGTCTTGGTATGTATTTTAAAGAAATTATTATGGGTTCTCTGGAGGAACCATGCATATCTGCTGCATGGTAAGGGCAGGCTCTCCATTCTCTCAGCCCCTGCAAATGACTGTAATGAAACAGTGTGAACAGAGCCGTCACACTGAGTCCTACAGTCAGTGACTGATCTGCTGCCAACCAGCCGAGCTGCACAGACACAGTGGTCTCTGGCTGAGGGACAGCATTTACATGTAGATGGCCTAAGGAGGGTAGCCTAGAAAAAATGGAGGCTCCTAGGAAAGTACATGATACATTAAGTTTATCATTTTAAGGAAATACACCAAAGATATAAAGAAATGGATGTTGTTTTTCCAGAGCAGGAAAACACTTTTTGTAGCAGAGCTTAAAGAAGTGGTCCTTTTTTTCGTAACTAAATCATGAGACAAACTACAAACCAGGGGAATAGGCCCTATTTGTAAACTTTAACCTGGAAACTGATATGATACTATACACAATGCACTGGCATGTTTTGTTAGGTATTTGTAATCACTGCAGTTTTGTCCTCTATGTTAATGGTACTGAGGAGATATTAAAAATCTTCTCTTTAGCTCTTGAAGACAGACAGAAGATGTAGTTCTGTGACAAGTAAAAATTTTTTAACTTGTGGCTTAAAGTTTGTAAGCATTTCCCTCACCTCTGTCTGCAAAGAAAAGTGGAGATAGCAGTGGTGTCAGGCTGTGTCTTCAAGTATAACTATTTTAAAAAAACAGCTCTCCAGAAATGGCATAATTGATTTTCATCCTGCTTCAAAAGAAATTTTTTTCCCAATTAACAAAGTAGTCCATGCCTATATTAACAAGAAAAATAGTATAATCAGAGCAGACGTGTAGTGTGAAACAACTAATCACAGGGACCGGATATTCACATAATGCATGTTTTGGGGGTTTTACCTAGTCTGTTCCTAGAGACTGAATCTCTGGTATCAGCTGGGGGATGTCAGATGTGCTTGTGGAGTGCACATTTCAACTTAGGTTCATTCAGAGGGAGTCCAGCCCTTGCACTCAAGATCATTCTGTAACATACAACAAGTGCAGAACTGGGGGTGCTACAAAAATGTACTCTTGATCACAATCAAATTTCTAATGCAGATGCACCTCCAAATTGTCATGGAATTTTTTTATTCCTGTTTGAAACCTAGTAATTATGTTTCTGATGACAAAATTATATCTAAATTATTTTTTGTGCTAACCCAGATGGATGTATAATGCTTTACTTCAGAGAAGTTCTGTCTGCCTTCTTTAAGGAACCATTCTGTCAGCCTTATAATGGAATTATACAGGTACAACATAACAAAATTTTCTTCTTTAAGGATAATTTATGAAGCAAGTCTATTGCTAACAATACAGAAGAAGGAATACAATCTAGCCCATTTACTTTGATTCTACAAAGGTAAACACCATGGTTTTATCTGTAAATGTAATAAATATACCAGAGTATATGAAGAGGACCCACTGAGTTAACAAATGGCCATTTTAATGTATCTATAGCTAACAGATGAAGAGCCATATGTCCACCTGAAAGCATTTTAGTAACATTTTCAAAACTTGCTACCAAAGTTTCATCTACATTTGTGAGGGCAAGATCTAACCACTTCTTATTATTGCATCAATTAAACATGGTAAAGTGCTAATAGTAATCTCTGGTTTTCCTAAGGTGTCATCATGTAGAGAAAAGACAATTGTTCACTTTTGTTAATTTGAAATTCTGAGGGAGAAAAGGGTATAGATTACAATTTTATTTTATTTAATATTTTCACATGTATGTAGAATGCAAAACAATTACTTGTTCTTAAACATTAATTTTCTAAAATTCTAAAGTATTAAAATAAAAGTTCACAATTGCATAATTACATACATCATTTTTAGAAATCATACATATCGAAAGATCAGAATGGTTTATATTATTAGAAAATATAAACTAGAAAATATAATTACATATAATATTTTTTAAAAGTATTGAAAAATATGAAAAATCCAAATAACTGTGTGAAAACAAGGATTTTTTTTTCTACTTCCTTGAATAAGCAATGCTAAATAACCAAAAAACAACTACTCTTCCACATTGCGTCATTTTGTACTGCCGACTTCCAGGCTGCTAAATCTCCTAGTCCAAGGTCAGGCTATTGTCCAAAACAATTTCTGTCAGCTGCTTGAAAAAACCTCAATCAGCAGATACTTTGACCTTGGAGTGAAATATTCTTGCAAGTGCGAAACTAGTAAGAATGGAAAATGGAAGCAATGCTATCAAAAAGTTTCAAAATTCATACTGTAATGCACTAAGAAAAGGCCTGAACAGAAATGCATTGATCTAAAAATATTGGAGGGCATCACGAGGTTATTTTGGGTGTCCTTTTGTTGCCAATAGTTAATTCCTAGAAGAGTCTATTTTGATCCTGTGAATACTCACAGACCAAATGCACAACAGAGAAAGAGTTATGATAAGGATGCATTTGGCTACTCAGGAGTTATATATACAAACAATAGTGTAATTTCCCCAGGATCATTTCTATCTACAGCATTTGCAGCAGCTCAGAATTATAAACAGCAAATGTGCGTCAGGAGAATATGAATAAAAATGCACTGTCATACTTGGCTTCAGGAGAATTTGGGAAGATCTTCAGAACTAATTTATTTCTTGGAATAGGCTATCCTTTCTCTCATTTAATGTTTGTCTTGAGAATATTTATGACATGAAGAAAATGTATTTTAAACAAAACACACCATCACTTTTTTTTCCAAAATCAAATCTAACTACTAGATGCCCTCCTAGCAATCAGCTTAAGCTGAATATAGCTAAAATAGAAATAATTTCCACACTCCATCTCTGCTATTTCACATTCCATGGCAAAAAACTACCTTGGCCATCTCTGCTCAATAAATTGGATGTTGTCTTTCGCTAAGGACTCTCTCTAGCTTTTTTATACACACATCTAAGTGTTCCACATTTTTAGTGTGTTTCTAAGATGCAGCTTCCATGCACATTACTAAAAATTTTGTGCATACTTTCACTTTTTCACGATTGGAAGGGATTTACAGGGCTTTTTTGCAAGACATCTTTACTATTGCTCTAAACTAGCCTTGGGTGTAGCTTCTGCACCAGAAGAACCCCTACAGCTTCCTGAGATTTGAGACAAGATCTTTGAGTGAGACATGAACTTTCCTCCATGGTCTGTCTAGTGAACTGAAAATAGTACATTCTCAGATGAAATATTTGCAGGTTCCTAGAAGTCTTTGCAAAATAACCTCATCATCAGTTGATGTCTACTTGAGTAGAATTTACTTGTAAACTGGAATAAAGTATATCTTTAAAAAATTAAGAAAATAACATGAACTGTAGGTGACTCTCTCCTTGAAGTAATATTTCCATTTCTGGAAAGTCTCTCATGGATTTTCATATTTCCAACTGCTACCTTTGGTACTTAAGTCCATAATGAAGATCTCAGAATCTGTCATGTTTCAATTTAAACCTCTTACAAACTCAAGCAGCTATATAAAACCCCTGCTGTATCTCCCTCCCCAGAGACTGCTTAACCCACTCAATGCATAACGATACAACCTGAGTGGGTGAGTCAAATCTCACAGATTGTTCACACAAATATTACACACTCCTACACATTCTTTGCAGTGAGGGGAAAAATCAGCTGAGCAAGATCACTTCTCCCAGATCTCTCCCATTTTCTGCAAGTCAACTGAGATTAATTTATATGCCTAAGAATATTTTCCTAATGATAAAAGGAAACCAAGAAAACCTTTCTGTGAGCATTCACACGCAGATTTTAAAAGAAAAAAAGACTTTTATATACTATAACCTTGAAAGCTCTCCGTCTTCAGAGTTTGACACTGAAGCCTTTCATATGATTCAATGAAAACACAGAGACAACTGTCACCCCAAGCTTGAATGCAGCTCCGTAAGAACCTGGCGCCAGCACAGTTCTCAGTCATTGCAGTTCTTTCTTGTGTTGATCACTCTTTCCCCTTCCTCTTACAACACTAGAACTAGATCAGAAAGGAAGCCGAGAACCATTTTCAAGTAAAAACTTAGCATTTCCCTTCTCTTATGATTCACTTGCATTAAAACTGTCCCAGATCTGCTTTCATTATATATTAAAAGATCATCAATTGCTTGTCAAAAGACACACATGCCTCAGGTACTTTGTTAATTTATGTTCCAGAGTTCAGAGACCATGCCATTTTCTGGCAAATTTTGTGCACTTCTCACTGACAGGAAGAGTACTGAAATATTTTACAAATACATCACTCTCAGTAAAGGACTTGAACTGCTACTTTGTTCGAAAAGCTGTATGGTGTCCTAAGTAAGCCAGCCCCACCATCTTTTCACATTTCCCTACCTTTGCAATCAGGCATGTATCTTCCTAGTTCAGGGTATGTTTCTTCATGGTGCAGCAAAAAAACCATAAATCCTTTCAAAACACGACAGTGTATCTCTCATTTCCTTACTAACTTTCCTGTGGGAAGGTACTAAGTAGCCCTTAGATAAGGGTAGGAATCCACAAATTTCGATTGAATGTAAAGGCAGATTTAAGTAAGGCATCTGAGCTTAAAGACACTATCAGTAAGTCACCAGCAACTTTACCAAAACCAGCCCAGAAGCAAGGAGGTGGTAAGGAAATGCTGACTATAATCTCTTATAGCTGTCCATAAAGGTCCAGCATTCCCATATCTGTGTCATTAACTGTAGGTATAGACAAGTGCCACAGGAGGTAGTAGCAAGAAGCTTGCAGGTCTGCCGCACCTCTCTGCTTCCTGTACAATTAGTTATTTGGAAGGTACATTCATTCCACCACGTGTTTTGCTTCTTGTAAGCTTAGTACAAGTTCTTCCTTTCCCCCCTGCCATTGGACTACTTCTTTCCATTTATAAAGTGCCAGTGCTCCTAGCATTCAGCAACCTAGTTCACTCCTTCCAGCTGTTTGATGGCTTTTTATGGATCTTTATGAGGGAACTTAGAGCTATTACTTTGTATCATATATGATTCCCCTATAGCATGTGAATAGCAAATGCTGTACTGTCATATAAGATATTGTATTTCCTTGACCTTGTTTTGCTTTACTAACTCACAAACTGAATTTCTCCATAAGAATCAGTACACATCTGCTATTGCTTCTTCCTCTAGCTTTTCTTCTATTTTTTGAATCCAACAATTCACTCCTACTCAAAGGGGAACACCCTACACAAAGTGGATTCCCACAGGCTCTAAGGACCAGGCAGGCATAGTGCAAGTAGAGTAAATGCAGATTCCACTTTTGAATATGTAGTACTTAAGTGTGTTAATCATTATTTTAAATTCTTGTGTCTTCATTAGCCTATCACCCTGAGATACTACGTGATGGCACTAAGTGAATCATTTCAGCTCAGACTATTTTTCCTGAAAGCATCAAGGAAGAGATGACATAAATGTAGCCCTTTCAAATCTCTGTGGACTGTCAAGTTACCCTGCAGAAGTCTGGTAATACAGCATCTCTGGCTGCCTCTTGTCTCTGAATATCAAACAGCAAATTCTATAGGTACCATAGTTCAGGTGTACATTTGCTGCAAGCATCCTAGAAAGGGATCTGAACATGCATCTCCGAATTATCCATAGGAAACAAACTTCGATTGATGTACTAGATAGGGCGCAGCAGACGTTACCTCAGCCCCTGCACCCAGATATCACTGCACACTCTTCCTGCCCAACTCTGCTGTGATCATACAGTGTTTCCCCCCTTTGTTTGCTCTTAGTAACCACTGCTGCTCACACAAGTGGAACCGACACATGAGAAGTAAGCAGGCAGCTTGATGAGTTAACAGCAAGGTTTTCCTCCTTTCCATCTCAAGCATACTCAGCCCCATAGCAATGAGAACAGACACTTCCTATATGGGTTTTTACTAAGTTAACTCTTTGTGGGTGCTTCTATTTCTGAGGCAGCTTCCTTCTATCTGACCTGGGGGTATTAAAGCACAGGTTGCTATACCCTCTATGCTCGGGTTAGGGGATTTCCCCAAGTTCCATTTCTTGGGATCCTGTCCATGCCAATGCTCTATAATCTAGCCTACCTTCTCCCTAATGTTACTGTAATTCAAATTGCTATCTAAATGTTCACCTTCCAATGATGAATAAATCATTAGCCTTCCAATCAACAGATCACATTTTTTAGGGTGTAGGGACCCTAATGTAATGTAATTCAAAGAATTGCTATAAACTTTCCAGGTCATACAGGTATGCTCCATCTTTTGAGGAAATTATCCCATCATGGTTTCAACTTCAGTAGCCATCACTCTCTTACTGTTTTGTATACACCAGGCTTTTCTCTGTAAAGATCAGATTATACAAGCTGAATGTTCCCGAAGAATCTATACTCCTTCCGAAGTTAAAAGGTTTTAATAATTTATCTATAAGCCTTTTTGACTTTTGGACCCAATTAAATGTTCAATGCACTAAATGTTAGATGGAGACTATCTGAAGTTTAAACTCGAGTCCTCCCTGGAACAGTAAAGTAGGAATCAATATAGTAAGCATCCAAAATTGAAATAACATACACACCATAGTGTTTGTGGCAGTGTAGCTCCTTGCTATGGTCCACCCTGGGAGCTGAGAGGGTCAGAACTGCCCTCCATACATTAAACCTCCACCTAGCTGGGATNGCTATTGCTTCTTCCTCTAGCTTTTCTTCTATTTTTTGAATCCAACAATTCACTCCTACTCAAAGGGGAACACCCTACACAAAGTGGATTCCCACAGGCTCTAAGGACCAGGCAGGCATAGTGCAAGTAGAGTAAATGCAGATTCCACTTTTGAATATGTAGTACTTAAGTGTGTTAATCATTATTTTAAATTCTTGTGTCTTCATTAGCCTATCACCCTGAGATACTACGTGATGGCACTAAGTGAATCATTTCAGCTCAGACTATTTTTCCTGAAAGCATCAAGGAAGAGATGACATAAATGTAGCCCTTTCAAATCTCTGTGGACTGTCAAGTTACCCTGCAGAAGTCTGGTAATACAGCATCTCTGGCTGCCTCTTGTCTCTGAATATCAAACAGCAAATTCTATAGGTACCATAGTTCAGGTGTACATTTGCTGCAAGCATCCTAGAAAGGGATCTGAACATGCATCTCCGAATTATCCATAGGAAACAAACTTCGATTGATGTACTAGATAGGGCGCAGCAGACGTTACCTCAGCCCCTGCACCCAGATATCACTGCACACTCTTCCTGCCCAACTCTGCTGTGATCATACAGTGTTTCCCCCCTTTGTTTGCTCTTAGTAACCACTGCTGCTCACACAAGTGGAACCGACACATGAGAAGTAAGCAGGCAGCTTGATGAGTTAACAGCAAGGTTTTCCTCCTTTCCATCTCAAGCATACTCAGCCCCATAGCAATGAGAACAGACACTTCCTATATGGGTTTTTACTAAGTTAACTCTTTGTGGGTGCTTCTATTTCTGAGGCAGCTTCCTTCTATCTGACCTGGGGGTATTAAAGCACAGGTTGCTATACCCTCTATGCTCGGGTTAGGGGATTTCCCCAAGTTCCATTTCTTGGGATCCTGTCCATGCCAATGCTCTATAATCTAGCCTACCTTCTCCCTAATGTTACTGTAATTCAAATTGCTATCTAAATGTTCACCTTCCAATGATGAATAAATCATTAGCCTTCCAATCAACAGATCACATTTTTTAGGGTGTAGGGACCCTAATGTAATGTAATTCAAAGAATTGCTATAAACTTTCCAGGTCATACAGGTATGCTCCATCTTTTGAGGAAATTATCCCATCATGGTTTCAACTTCAGTAGCCATCACTCTCTTACTGTTTTGTATACACCAGGCTTTTCTCTGTAAAGATCAGATTATACAAGCTGAATGTTCCCGAAGAATCTATACTCCTTCTGAAGTTAAAAGGTTTTAATAATTTATCTATAAGCCTTTTTGACTTTTGGACCCAATTAAATGTTCAATGCACTAAATGTTAGATGGAGACTATCTGAAGTTTAAACTCGAGTCCTCCCTGGAACAGTAAAGTAGGAATCAATATAGTAAGCATCCAAAATTGAAATAACATACACACCATAGTGTTTGTGGCAGTGTAGCTCCTTGCTATGGTCCTGGGAGCTGAGAGGGTCAGAACTGCCNAGCTGCGGCGCGTCCTGGGCTCCCTGCGGCGGCTGCGAGGCGCGGGGGAGGGCAAGCCGCCGCCGCACGACCTGCACCGCCACGGGTAGGGCTGCGCCGCCGCCCCCCGGTTCCNTCCTGGGAGCTGAGAGGGTCAGAACTGCCCTCCATACATTAAACCTCCACCTAGCTGGGATTGCATACTTTGATCATGTTGAACTCTGACCCAGGAATTTTAGACTGAACACTCTTCACGAGCTGGCTGACCAGATACGCCCTGGTTAACCTCCCAGTGGTTAAGGCCTTATCTTTACATAGTTCTGCAATCTTGCCCTTTGGGGAATGGCTATCCTCCCTTTCTCTTTATTGTTTTCCTTCACTCAGCTTGTTTCTATGGCTGAAAAACTAATCCAGATTGCAAATGTTATATTCATTCCACCATCTGCTGCCCAAATATTAGAGATATGTAAAGTTTTACTCAGCAGTCTTGTTTCCAGTCTCTCAAGTTCCTCTTGAAGCTTCTAGGCACTGCTGGTTTGAGAACAGCACTCTCTGCATTCCATGAATGTGAATATCAGCCCTTTGGGATGCAGCACCATCTAGTGAGGCAAACTAGCTCAGAACTTCATAGGAACTTGAAACGGATGCCACCAGCAATATTTACAGTGGCACAGGCCACCCTTCCCAAGAGGCCAGTGTTTTATTACTCATCTGGTATCCGTCACAGGGAGTTCTTTGGTTAGCATGGCAAAGCACAGGCAAAATCTTTAAATGTTGCAGTAGTTGCTGTCCTGGCCAAGTTCTCATATTTCATTTGTTCTGTAAAATTTGTCTCTGAACACAGTGATTTCAAAATCCCTGCATCAAAACCTTTTTGCAATGTCTTTTCATTGCAGACTTAATTTTCTACCTCCTCCACAGATATCTGGGGAACCCACTCCCTCTTGTGCTTTGTCTAAATTTGCTCCCCCCTAAATGCATAGACATTGTCACTGGATCTTCCCATAGTCACACAACACCTGTTGGACAATAGATCCACACAACTCCCAGCAGGTAACAATACTAAATCAATGTGTAAAATGAGTCAGACACGTTAGTCATAAATTAATATTATTTTTGCATCTTCCCAATTTTCCAAGGAAGAATAGTATCTAGGTGATTCCCGTGTCATTTCTTTGACCTTGCTAATGCAGTATTTTCTGATTCCAGTAATTCAGCATGCTGATGCTGTATGTCTTGAGCTGTTGGAAGGATACTTCTTTTGCTGTCATCTATGAATTACTTGGATGCACTTTTCAAGTGTTTCTTCGCTTTACCAGTCTCTATTGATCCCTTTCCACTCAGTGTCAAGAAACTGCCTCCAAAGGCCCAGGTTGCCAGGACTCTCTGCTCACTTACCACATTTCTTTCACTTTCATGTTTTCAGTTCAGCTGTCTCTTACGCTCATCATGATGACAAACATGGCAACAGAGTCAGTTTCCTTCACATCCTTCCCAAACCTCTTTATCACAGTGTCTTTAAAGAACTTCAAAACACATAGGTTGCTATAGGCACCTCCTCTAACATAAATATGGGCTAGTAGTTTCCTAGTTTGCCACCTTCTTTTTTTTTAATAGACAAACATAAGCATTTAGAAGATAAGCACACTTTCTTCTTTTATGCGTAGCCGTGCAGTAGGCACAGTGACACAATCAGAGAGTGCAAAGTGCCACCCCTGGTGAAACAGGCTGTGGAAAACCCGGCCCAAGCGGTACCTCCCGCCTTGTCCGGGGTGGCCCCGCGGCACCGCTGCCCGCGGCCGTTGCCCGGAGACAGCGACGCGGCCGCGCCGGGGCCGGGCCGANCTTTCTCGGCAGCACTCATCTTCCTTCGCTCTCTTCCTTCAGCCGCCCCGCGGGGCTCTCCGCGCCCCGCCGCTCCCGGGCTCCCCTTCCCGGCCCGCCGGGCACCGCCACAGCGCCCCGCACGCCCCTGCCCGGCTCCCTCCTCGCGCCGCAGCCGCGGGCTGGGCTGGGGTTTGAGTTTGTTCGCCAAACAAAATTCCCCAGCAGTGTGCCAAAGCACCGGCAATCCGTTTCCTTTTTATTTTTTGAGTTTTTCATTGTAACGAAAACCCCTCAGAAATCTGAACACTGATTTTTTTTCCCAGTACTCTCTACAAGTCAGTGCTTTAGGGGAAAAGCACAAGGGGCTGTGGAAGTTGGCAGCACCACTGTTGGTTCTGTCAGAGCTGCCTGAGCTTCCTGGTGGGAAAATCCCTTTGCAGTGCTGGAGGGACTGGCAGCCCACCAGCGTGTGCGGCTGTGTGCGAGGGTGAACGCTTGTGGGCACGAACATGCCTTCAAAAGTAAGGCTACACGAGGATAACGCCACGCAGCTCTTTTTGTGTGTATGTCTCTGTCTACGTTGGTATATTTTTATACACATAGATGCAGGCTGAGCATATGGCAAGTATAATAGTGCATATTTGTTTGCTCGCATACATGCATGTCTGTGGGTATGCATAATTCGAAATTTTGTAATGCAGTTAAGACAGAGCAACTGGAATCGGTGTATGATTCATAGTGCATGCATATGTCTTTTACAGACTGTGCATTTTTCATGTAGCTCTCCCTGCTGCATTTAAGTACACTGTGGTATAAGACCTCAACTCCTTTTAAGGTAAATAGTTGATTTTCTGGTTTTTTTATCTGAACACTACTCTGTTCTAAATTTACAGGTCTTTAACATAAACCCCACAAGCTTCGCAGGTTATCCAAAGTTCCTTCAAAAACAGCATAGGAGTTAGGTGACAGGGTGGTTACCTTATCACTTAGGTGCAGCTTCTACCCTTGCATATTTCACTCAGTAGTTTCCTAGAAGCAGTCCACAAACTACACTACTCTGACTGAGGTGTATACATTTTCAGAAGGTACTCAGATTCTGCAGCCTGGCCTTTGTCTGAACTGGAGATCTTTCCTATTCTAAGCTATCTGGATTCCTAATTTGTTTATGGGTTCATCATCAGATCTAGGCTTAGATGTATCATGCAGATATCACTCTCTAGGGTTTTGCCTCAAGTGTTTTGAATCTCAGTATGTTGGCTTTTTATATTGCTTCAGCAGCTGATTTCGGTGGTTTGCTATTTTGAAGCCTTTCTGTAGTTTCCAACCTTTTTTTTTTTCAGCTTTAGCTGATAGGTATTATTATTTTGAAAGCTATCCTCTCTAGGCCCCCTTAGAAGTAACACTACTTGGCTGCTTCAGACACTACCAAAATTGCCAACCATGATTCTTCTATGTGTTCTTTCTATCTTCTGGTTGGGAGGTGGCCATGCGGAATCTGACCTGTTTGCAATATAGTGCCAAGTTACCAGTTTTTGTGAACAGTGTCTCCAAGCCTTTTTTTTGCTTTACCCTCTCAAATATTTTGACCTAAGTAAGCTCTGTCTTATTCGAACATGTATTTTGTGGATGTGACCCATGATCATGCATACTGTGGTTGGCACAAGAGCATTTTCACATCTGAAGAAATCTGCAGTGTTCATCATGGAGATGAGAACTGACTCTGTCAAGGTCTTCATCCCAGAAGTTACTGGTGGTAATGATCCCTACCAAAATTCCAGGGCATTTGGAATGTTGTGTAACATGATGCTCCCAGTAGCTCTGCATCCCCAGGCGTTCTTCATTTGTATAGGGACAGTACAGAGGTAGAGGACTGGAATTCTGATTATTAGCATATATTCAAGCAGCTAGCAAAGTCAAGACAATTTATTTGTGATGGTGAAATTTCAGGGCTTTTTCTCCCTACTATTTCGTTGTTTGATAACTCAAAAATGGAGCATGTGCTGCTTGCAGAACCAGCCTGAGTCTGGCTGGTCCTAAGAATTTCTGAAGGTAATGGCTATTACAGATGCTTTCCTAAATGCTCTAAAGACTTCTTGCTATGTCATGTGTCAAGCTATCTTTCCTGGTATGGATTGAGATCAAAGTGTTCTTGTTCTTCAAGCAACAGGAAAACCAGCTTCCATGTGGCAAGTATGTTTAATTTAGAAAAATAAAATTATCAGCTTCATTCCTCCAACTCTTTCAGCCTTTGGTGTTTATAGGTCAACAGAAAGGCTGTAATTTAGGCACTTAAATGTTCTAATGTAGGAAACAAAAATTACTGAGGACCTGCCCTGGTATCACAAATCTTTTCAGTCAGAAATAGCAATCAAAAGTCATTTTTCCTCAACTAAACAAGTTGTTTTGCCCCCTTTCTCTTGGCCATCAAAGCATTACCTTGAAATATTGATTTTATCTCATGTTATGTGGCTTAGCCACCCTTATTTAATAAGACGTCTTTTGATCAGTATCAGAGAATTCTTTGTACTTGTAGTAAAGATTTTAGCCACGTGGGCCTTGTCCTGTGCACACTATTATGGGTTGACCTTAGGGAAATTTTTTCTGTTATGGCTGGAGATAAAGAAATTTCATCTCTGAGCTCCAACAGTCCACTATTTTTTTAAGACTTCACTTGCTTAACTTGTTACTCTGGTGTCCTACAGCCTGTTTAAAGGAAAGGCTGAGGAGTTGTTTGGGAAGTGTCTCACTCTCCTCTTTTGTCAGTGTCAAAGAAACATTCCTGTGTCATGAACTCACTTGTAGTTAGTCATGGCATTGTAGCAGAATCAGTTTACCTTAATCTTCCCACTGAAGCTGAAAGTCTGGTCAGGTTTGTCACTACTTTGCTAAACCAGTTTTTTACAGATTTGTTACTTGTTTATTATATCTAAGAATCTCATGTGTTAATATGAACATTCAAAACAAAAAATGAAGATGACCACTGCTGGGGAGTTTGATCAGTCTTAAAGAAATGTACTAGTCTTAACCTTTCCAGAGCTTTATCCACGGTCATTCTTGCTATCTCTTTCCCCCATTCTTTCCCCACTTTCCCCTTTCCCCATAATATCCATCAAATCTCTTGGTCTCTGAAAGTCTTTTCCTAAATTCTTCATTTAATGGTCTAAGGGAACTTTGCTCAGCTGCCTGACAGATTCCTTTGCTTTGGAGCCTCTTTGCAGATACTAACCGGTGTGGAATATTTTTCTCAGTATAAGAAGTCAGTACCCACCCAAGCTATTAGTTGTTAGGGATGGACCAGGATGGACTCATTCCCATTTGGAAGGTGCCCTTCATTACACTGGGCTATGGTTTCCTTAAAAAATTTCTCCTTAAAAATGTCTTAGAACATTTTATTCTGATTGTTGCTTTTGGCCTAGTTTGTGCTGTTACTGAGTTTTTCCGTTAGGATACACCTCTAGGATGTCCTACTTATTTCCTTGCTGCTTACTTTCAAGAACTGAGAATTGTGGTGAGATGATACTTTAGAAAAAATAAGGATTATGATTGTTGCAATTCTTTGCTGTAAAGATCATTTTGACACGTTTCTCATAAAGCCGTCTGTTTCACCTTGAAATGTGAAGGTGGCTCACAGCTTTCCGTGTGGAAAAAAAGTTATTTATTGTGCTTTTTTTTTTTTTTTAATTGGGAGTGTTCTTATAAGCTGAAAGGAAGAGCTGTATGAGAAACTGTGAGAATGCATTCCAAGTTCTTGAATGTCAGAAGACAGTTTAAGGGTCTTGCATTCTAGTCTACCACCCCAGTCTTAAGATAGTTGAAAAGTTCCAGCCACCTCACACCAGTGAGCATATGGTCTGTGCATGACAATTCAGCTGGAAGGATATTTTTCAAATGTTAATTTCTTTAAATGTTAATTTACCTGTCTTCAGTTGTTTTCTTTCCTCATAAACTGCTACCTATAAATAATTTAGCTGTAGCGGTTTCACAAGGCACTCTGCTGACGTTTCTGTACAAGTGATTTGTTAAGAGAATAAGGAAGAGATGCCTGGTACTGTGAATGTTGTCAATACTGGTAATGATTTGCTAATGGGATTCTTTAATGAAAAAGTCCCAGTGCTTATTGGCAGTCTATCTGATCAGTTATTGTTTTTCCAGCTAGAGTGTAGCTTTCTTAAAGAAGTGTAGTGTGGGGAAGTTGTACACATGAGGGCACGAGGCCATCAAACCACAGTTGGTAGGCTCTGTAGTACTGGCATGATGTAGTCAGTGTCTCTGTAGCAGAGGGTAGCTGCTTAGAGTCAGTTACCATTTGTGTGAGGCTTGCTGGTTCAGCAAAATAAGCAGTTTTTTACACAAAGGCATCCTTGATGACAGCTGTGGCTAGAATAATAGAGGCAACAGAAGAGCATCACAACTATTGCCATAAAATCCTCTCTATTTTAGCAAGCATGTCATTTGGTTCTCTCTGAATCCTGCCCCTTACAGTTTAAAATTCCTGAAAATTTCTTCTTCGTGACTGATGGTGTAACTCTGTATACCATGAGCTCTATATAGCATGGGTCTATATACTCTATAGCTCTATGGTTTATTCCATGGCTACCAGTTCTCAAGGTTACAGCTACCTGACATATGTTGTTATTTTGGGATTTTTTCCTGCTATAACATTTGTTTCCAGTCCAATAATTGCTATGAACTGTAATTCATTGAGTCTAAGATATCAGATTGTTTCTTCAGACAGAACCTTTCAAATACTAGCTGAAAGGTGGGACAGATTTTCCACTTGTGACTGTGCTTGAACAACACAAGGAGATTAATACTAAGACATTTTATTAAGAATTTACATGGGAGAAAATTCATCCTATTTAAAATGTGTGATAAAAACTGGTGACAGAAATGAAACCCAGAAATGTCCTTGTCTGCCTGATAAATCTGGTTTTAATGATCACTTGTTTTGAAATGTGTAGACGTTCAAATAGATTTGGAAGAAAGGAATTTTCACAATTTGAAGTCTTCTTGATTTGTTTACTTGTTATGACAGGTCTACTGCCAGTTTAATTTGATACCTTTCCTCCTGTATCTTTTTTTTTTTCTGTAGAGCAAATACTTTGTTTAACATTTGGATCAAATATAAGCCTCGACTACCAGAGTGGTATTACAATGAAAGACTTGTGAAAGTTGGTGATGCCCTTGCTCAGATCAAAGTAAGTCATTTGAAATCAGAAAAGGTTCAATCGCAGTCTTTGTTTCATTATGTTTCTATGCTACTTTAATTTTTAATCATATTTTACTGGAAGCTATTTAGAAAGTAGCAAAAACTTATACAAAATAATTCCAGTGAGAGTTGATTGTATCTCTTTCTTTTTATTGTAAAATTGCCCTGATTTTTAAATTTGTTTTCTATATCTGTATTTTCAATGCACCCATTGCCTCTTTAAACACCCCAAAATCCTTCTTTAATATTTGTTTGATGTTTCAGCATGGTAGAGTACAATATCTGACTATGCCTTCAGATGCTGTGTAAGTACAAATTGACAATGATAGAGCAGTTCCAATGACTCAAATCAATGCTCAGTTAACCAAACATGAATAAAAAGAATTGTCAGGAAAGGACAGAGAACAAGAACCAGAGTGCAATTACACATTGTACAACTATATGTGTCGGTGGTGCTTCTGCATCTTGAATTATGTGTGCATTTCTGGTCTCCTCAAAAAAGGTAGATCACAACTAAAAGGGATTCAGGAGCTACATTGTTGAAGGTTGAGAGTATTTGGGGGATGTTTCACTGTATGATAACTCTATTTTTATACTCAGTCATCTGTTACTGACTACTGTTAGAGATGGGATGCTGGGCTAGTAACTGTTGATCTGACTCAACAAGGCAGATATATTTTTCTATGCTATTTGCATTTCCTTTGCGTTTCCTGTGAAAAAAGTCCATCAAGGGTGAGCCATTCACAAGCTCAGTGATATTTGTGTCAGAAGGTCATGTAATAAAATCTGGGGCTTTCAAGGGTAGTTACTAAACAACACTCAGAAGCAGCGCAGTGATGTATAGTTAGAAAGTCAGTTCTGTAACTTAATTTTTTAACGTAATGGAAATAAAAGAAAATAAATAAAAAGAAGAGGGCATAATTGGAAATGTATCAAGGTGGTTTGAGGGGGCCATCTTTTTGAGGAACATATCCAGTGAAACTGTTCTTTCACTCTTATGTCCTTTGCTTACGGAATGCAGCAAGGAGAAATGCTCTTTGTGCCCTTTATGGAGAATGTATATGTGTGGCTGCTAGGTGAGTTTTTCCACAGGCCACGGCAAAGACAGGAGTATCCTGCAGATGTTACGAAGTCTTCTACATCCTTCATTGCATGTGCCTTACAGAATTCCACAAAAGTGGCCTGCTCCTGAATAAAGAGCAGCCAGCTGAAGCTGAGCTTCAGCAGCGCTCATCACTCTCTGGTAGGCTGAGGAAGGCACGTAGAAGAGTCCATAATTGTGGAGCCGTTACAATTGAAGCTGCAGGCTCATGGTGTAGGTTTAGACATACAGAAATTCTTAAGGAAGCTTGAGTAGCAGCAGTTGTTAATAGCACTGCCTAGACAATTCCATTAATGTTTTCTTCATGTTTGTGTATTCCTAAAGTTTTCATAGCTTCTGGGCCCTAGGAACTGCTTGAAACATTACATGAAGCTTTTAGTGCTTGGGAGCTGCTGCTCTCACAGTGTACTCAGTAAGGTTATTTCAAAAATATCAAACGCTGCCCTCTGTACTCTGCACTGGCTTCCCAAAGCAGCACTCCAATATAGTTTGGTCCTTACATTCAAGGTGGTTAATGACCAGACCCTAGATTGCCCGAAAAAAATCCATGTTTTTGAGTAAAGATTCCTGCTTTCAACTTCAGTCTTCTAGTGTAATGTGTTTTTCTACAGCAAAGTTATCAGTGTTGTTGAAAAAGTTGTTTTGCTGGCCAGCCTAAAACTTTGAACTTTTTTCTTTTGGAACTCCCACTTTTGAGTGCATTTCTTTGACTTAATTTTAGAATGAAAACCTAGTTTTCATTCTATTTTTTTCCCTGAAAGAAATAAATAGAAACAACAGGAGATGGATGTTGCAAATTTCAAATGCATTACAGGAAGGATGAATGTGCTGTAAAACCAAGGTCTCTGATAGGTGGGGTAAAGCCTATTTCATAACTACCCCTCTTGACTCCTCCTTGAAAACTAGTCTTGAGTATTTTAAATTTTAACCTGCTCTTACATGATGTAATACTTAATGATGCGTAGTCCTTAAAAAAAATATTATTGCATATGAGTAGTCAGTGGGTAAGCACCACCTTAGCTTTTGGTCCTCCTGCTGTTTTTTTTTAGTGCCTTTAGATTCCGTCCTATAATACATCTACTACATGTTTTTTAGGACACACCTAAATTCATTAAGTCATATATCTGGAAATTACTTAGTCCATTAGTCATCATACAATCAGCACTGACTCGTTTTCTCCCTGCCTCCCTGTGTGCCTGTATCTGCCTGTTATCTTTGGTCATATGCACATATTTTAAACTGTTAGGAGAGACTTTACCTTTTTGTTACGTGTCAATAACTATCTTAATGGTATTCTGATCCACAGCTTTGGATTCTAAGTTTTATCACAGCCTGAATGTATGTATTAGATTACACAAGTGACTGACTGCCCGTAGTAGCTCTCTATGGAAAGTCAAAGTTTCCGTGCATGGCTGCTGCCTTCACACAGCAAAGAGGACAATAGGGCCATGTGAGTTGGACTCCTCAGATGATTAAAAATTTAAGGTGTCACTGTGGTGGAAGGAATTTATATTGAAAAAAAGAAGGGAGTGCAAGGAAATAAGAATTCTGTGTAGTTAGATATTAAAGGATCATTTTTACCAGCAGAAATTAGTTACTTTTTCCTCAAGAATGTATTTTGTGTGTGTTCTAGAATTAGTGAAGTTGGTAGAGAAACCTAAATGTAATCCTTGCTGCAGGAAGTGGTGGTGATGATTCAGTAAATGTCACTTCCGGATCTGAGTCAGAGCTGAACCATAGAGTCAGCATGATTTTAGAGTGGTTTGACATGCTGCTGGGGAGCTCTGTTTGGAGTGAGACATGAAGCTCAACATCCTCTTTCTCAACATTCTCTAAAAGACCCAGTGGCAATTTCTGGTCTATTAATGCTAATTTCTTGGCCATATTTAAATTCCAGTTCCCACTTGCTTCAGTCTTTTTTAGTGCATCTTACTCTTCCTATCTACTTTTATTAAAAAAAAAGAGCTTTGACAACATGGAAACAAGGAAGAGAGAAATGTTTATGTCTATATATTACTTATAAAGTTCTACATTATGGAGTACTTTTTTCTAAAGTGTAGTATCATTGTCATTACTGTTGCAAAGCTGCAGAATATTCCAGCAACTCTTAGAGTTTGTTATGTTAGCCCAGGATCCTGCTTTATAATTGTTCTCTGGTATGTCATATTTATGATTAGAATTAACAGAACTCGCTAAATCTTGTAAAGCACAGGCCATTTTGTAACGTATTTCAGCCTTTCATGTGCTGAGTGTTCAGTATCCAGCTGCATTGCTGGATATTTGTATTAACTGTAGTGCTTTACTTCCAGTTGCTCTTTCACATTGATACTTTGCTATATAAAGATTATAAGAAAACCCATGTTTTACAGAAATAGAAATGCAATATGCAAATGATGAAAAGAACATATGATTTGTTTTTCAGGAATATAAGTTGGCACTTCTACAGTGCTATGAAAGATACCTTCAGCAGTTCGTTTCTGTAAACCTTGATGATGTCATGGATGATGTGCATCACTTTAAATCCACCTTTTTTCCAAATGGTTTCACAGACAAAAATGCAGCACTTACGGTAGGTTGTGGGTTTTAAAAATTTTTCTGGTTAAAGACATTCACAGATTCAAAGTAAGTAGCCCAATGTATCCTCCACAGATGTACTTCATATTAATTATATATTAACATTAACTAATCTTTAATAGTTTGTTGATATAAATTGCATTGAGATTTAATGATCACATATATGATATGAACATCTGGAGTTGGTATATGTTTTTAAGAGGATATAAGTGCTTAATGCTTTTGTGGCAGAAGCCAACCACCATCAACGTGGTGTTAAAAAAGCAGTTTTCTCTGAATGCGGTGTTCTGTAACTACTTACAGCAGTTTTTGCACTGAAATAGTTGCTATTATCCACTGTCAGAATCAGGATGTGGGCAAAATTTGATAAATGTCCTGCAATTTTGGAAATTTCTGTGTCGTATAATCTAAGAACCAGGCAGAGTGCAAGAAAATTAAAACATTCTCCTGTATTTTGTGTGCAAAGTACGACTTGTAATAAAAGGTCATGGCAGTTAAAAATGTGCTGTTATGTTTTTTATAGCTTATTTGCTCACTATGAACAAAAAGGGCAGAATGCTGAATAGTTTTCTAAGTGCTTTGAGCTCTAGGGAGCTGAGTGACCTTAAGAATGTGTTGGCATCCTTTTGTGTTAATTGCTTATCAAGGTAGGGACTTGCAATACGCCTTTTGTTATCCGTTGAAGAAAGTATTTCAGCTGATATAGGGAGAATGCAAAAAACATGTTAGATTTTACCTTAAGCAGTTATTTGCTGAGAAGCTCTACTTTTTCATAGTTCTTTGGGTGCTTTGAATTAACTAATGCGAGTTATTCTGTGATCAAGAACAATGAAGAGAAATGGTAGGCAGCTCCTGTATATTGAACTAATCAAATTCATATCCTCGAGTCAGGGTTAGAGTGTAAATAGGTGTTTAGTGAAGAGAAGAAAGCAGAGTGTTTGCTTAAAAGCTGGAAGCAGATGTCATGACAGAAGAGATTCTTGGTTTGTATTACGTTTTTTGTTTTTAAAATGTGATTCAGCTTCCTAAAAAGAATATGCTCAAAGAGGATGTTGATACATTTTAAAAAATGTTTTGGAAATAAATTTGGAGTTCCAGAGATGCGCTCTGTTTTCTATATGTCTGCCTAGACCTTGAACCAATGCTAGTGCCAAATGTTATTGCAAGTCTATACCAAAATGCCTGTTCTGTAACTTAGCCTTTACAGACTGAGATATCCCTAAATTTTCAGATATGGAATCTAGTTTGGCAATGTTCCCTACAATTGGAAATGGAAAATGATAATGTGTCAAATCATTACATCTAGAGGCTTTAGATGTAAGGTTTTTTTCCATGTTTCTGCAGTTACCTTTTTTTTTTTTAATGTAACACTAAGAAAATCATAGAAATGGAGTTTCAGGGCTAGAAACCTCCAGTTTCAGTGAATTAACTGCAAAGAAATAATTTAATTTCAAATGTTATCAGGTTAGGAGGCTTCTGAGAGATTGGTAGGTACTGACTGGTCTTGTCCCACTTAGCTCATTTTTTCACATGTTGTTTGTTCAGCTGATGCTGTACTCCAGGCATGACTGAGGTTGTGTAACATTAGGTATTACAAGGAAGAGAAGGAAAAATCTGTCAGTGGAAAAGTAACAGATGAGAGTGAGAAATAAGATGTCGGTGATATAGATGGAAAAGTGTAGAAAAGTTCAATGTCATGCTGATTTTTCGTTCTGGTTATGCTTAATCTTTTCCTACTCACCATTTTGTTGTACTTGGCTGATGTGAACTGACATATGCTTATATTTTAATTAACTTTATTTATATTTCTATGTGTTTTAGTTCCGTGCTTTGCAAGCAAGAAATGTTTGCATTTATCAGATGGTTTGCAGCAGTGACCGAAATCTTCAGAATCAAGAGTCTCTGCAGACTTGTCTCAGTGTCTTGACCTCCTTACGACTCACTATGCAAGTGGCTCTACCTCAGGAGAATTTGTGTTGGCTTATCTACAATGGTACCTCAGGCTTTCCATTTACATTTCTTTGCTAAGCAAAGTGTGAAGGGAAACTTTTATACATGCTCTTTGAGGTCAGCCTAAGGGTCATGAATAAATCTCTAGTTAGTCTTCAATCACAGTCAGGGTTTTTTTTGTAATTTTTTTGGTTTTCTAATAGAAGGGATTTTAAAATTAACATTTCCACAGTGTGCCTTTTCAGGTGCACTGTTGTAAAAGCATCAGCTTTTTCATCATAACTGCTTAAGAATATACTAATAAAATCAAAAGTAAGGACATTTTTGGAGTGAATCCTGATTAGCAAAAAAACCCTCAAGATTTTTCTATCAATAAAGTGTTAATTTTGAAGAGTTCATTATGTCTTATTGTTTTTGGTTGGCAGTTGGTTTTTTGTTGTTGGTTTTGGGTTTGGTTTGGTGGTTTTTTTTTTTGTTTGTTGTTTTGGGTTTTTTTGGGTTTTTTTTTTGAAAAGCAGATTGCAGATCTAAGAGTAGAAAATTAGTGTCTGCCATTACGTCTTTGTATTTTTGAAAGTATTTTGAAGGGAGGAGTTGTTAGTAAAACTATTCTAAAAAATACAGTATGGCATTTAAGAATTTTAATCCCTATGTAAAGTTTTAGGGTGCTGCTTGTAAATGCTTGAATTAGGAAAAAATTGAGAAAAGAATGGAACTTCTGCAAACTAGATACACAGAGAATAATTTATCAAGATTTTAATTTCAGGAACAACAGCAGTTTATTTTTGCTTTGAAAGGCAATGTTATTTAGTCAAAAGTAAACTAGCATGAATTTCACAGAATCACAGAATATTCTGAGTTGGAAGGGATGCACAAGCATCATCAAGTCCAATTCTTTAATGGCCCATACAGGGATTGAATTTGGCATTATTAGCACCATGCTCTAACCAACTGAGCTACCATGGGCAATTGTTGCAATATAAATTGAGGAGATAATATGTTCTTAATTTCATTTTGAAAAATGTACACTTCTCTGACCTATGATTGCTCAAAATTCTTATCCTTTTGTTTTGCTGGGACTGCTGTTGCCCTCAGTCCCTACTTTTGAGGTGTGTTTTTAGATTGTACGTTTCTGTGGGAGAAGAATTAAAATTAAAATATACTCACCTGCCATTTTTACATCCCACTGTCTGTGTGTGGGACAGGTCTCTGTACCAATCCTAGCCAATAATCTACTCTAATTAGAAGTAGGCAGTAACTCAGATTTTCCCTAGTTCCTGAGCATTTTTCTGCAATTTCAGACAATAGATTTTGTGCCTCATTACACGTATGACTGATAAAAAGAAATCTTCCTAATACTTGCTCCATTTGAGCTTATTGGGATAATAACACCCTTCTAGCTATGACAGTTGACATTGTGATGCCTCCCGCTGCCACAAGTGTCCCTTTCTGAACATTCATACAGACAAAAGAATAGGCTTATTTTTTGTCTCCCAGAATTGCAGTGTCTTTTATACTTCTAGGACTGATTTTTGAAAATTTTATGACATTGCTTAAGTCAAGTAAATTTTTGACAGGTTTTTATTTCTAAGTCATTTTGATGCTCTTGAAAATTCTATTCGCTTTCAATTTTCTTCATGTCACTTATCATACTTAATACCAGATAACAGTGGTAGTGTCTGCCAGGACAGTGCTATGATGGACTAAAAGAATCATGTAAGGTAAGGTCTGTGAGGAGAGGTAGTATTTTGTTTTAAAGAGCCTGGCATTTGGGGATGAAAATAAGATTTCTCTCTCTATCAGTTACTTAGTAAAATTTTGATAAAGTAAATTTTAAAGATTTCATTCTTATATTATACTGCTTCACTGTGTAGGTGTTTTTGAAACTAACATTGCAGAAGAATTTAATGGCTTCATCTTTTCTAAATTAGAAGTTTTACAGAAAAATCATTAGTTTTTCATTTGTTTAATGAAAAGTCATTAAACTGTTTTTGTCTGGAAGCAACAACAGATAATAACAATAAGATTGAGCTGCTTAGCATAATAAATTTCATGTAGGATTATAGAACTTACCTGTTTGTTTATTTATTTTAATATATTTTTGCAGGTACTATCCATATTTACACCATATGCAGACATTTGATGACGATGGGTCAGTCTGCTAAGGTATGGCAAAATAAATAGAACAGGTTGCAAAATTTGCAGAAGTTTAGAAAATGCACCTGTGTTTTGCATGACACTGTACCCTGACTTTTCAGTATCGCTGGCATTGTCAGTAGTAGTACTTTTTCACAAGGAAATAAAAAGTCTGTGTTTCAAAGTGGTTGATTTCTAAGCCCTCATGCCTTCCTGAGTCTGCTCCTTCCTCAGCTGTGGAATGGAGCCCAGTGTAATGTCTTGCTGGACACTGAAGTGCCATATGTTAGGCTGTTTCAGAGGATTCCAGGTGCTTTGTTTTGCAAATGTAGGTATGTCTCAAGAACTGGTCTTTTGTTTCTTAAAATGTGGAAATGTGCTGACACCTGGTGGCTAGGGTTTTAGTTGTAAATACTTGATAAAAATAACCTGGCCTTTCCCCCCTGCCTTTTTCTTTCTGAAAGTAGTTTTTGTTTGTCTTAGCTTTACTCTTTTCTCCTAAAACTTGAACAGAATTTGAATCAGCCTTAATACAGTATATTTTTTATGTGTTGTATTATTAATCTTTCACTGAGCAGGAAAGGTTTTTTATCTTTGAACACCTTCTATTAAAAACAGAAGTTATTTAGCACCTCCTTTAACATATTCAGGTTTCCTCTATACAGGAAATAGAGGAATTGATCGTCACTATTTCAGATTCTTGAAATCCAGACTAAAAGAAAATTTGTATATTGACTTAATTTAGGACTAAAGTTGTGCACATTTTATGTACCTCAGGGAACAGCTGACCCAAAGAAAAGGAAGATACAGATAGTGTTCATTCAACGGAGTAGGACTAATTATTAGAATTAGATTGCTGCAATGACTACGTTGCCCTCCAAGTTAGGAGCCAAGAGTCTGGTTCCATGGGTATAAATTAGTGTAAGCGCAGGCTTTCACTGCAGAAGACAGACTCCACTGCATCCCAAATAAGCTTGCTGATCCTGTTGAAAACTGATCACTAGAGCTACCAGAAAAGAGAGGCATAGCTCTCAAGATAAGAGCAAATGAGAGAGAAGGGCAGGACCTCTGTCTGGTGGCAAGATTGTGGTGAACTGGAGTGGTTAAGGTAGCTTGGAGGCTAAAATATAGTGCTTGACCACACTTTAAGATAGAAAAAAACCAACAATATGCAGGAAGAATGCATTTTAGTCAATAAAACATGTTAAAAATTAATACAATTTCTGTGATTTTTTTCCCCCTCTTTCATTCTGTTCTACAAGGTGAGGGTAAGTCTTTGTATCTGTCCTTTAGTAATAGTAAGTATATTTATGTAGGTTAAAACGCATTAATTTTGAAATTAGATTTCTTCAATACAGGTCCTGGAATACTTACTGTGGGCCAGTGTATGTATGGAATCATCCATTCCGCTCTTATCTGTGCATTATTTGACATGGAGAGCCACCCTGTATACGGCAGTTTCTCAGTGTTATTTTGATTGTCAAGCCAGCATTCATGGAGAGGTATCCTGATTTACCTTATGCGGCATTTTGGATGCAATCAAATGGGAAATATTTATTTAAATACTCCTACTTATTATCAGATCATATGTATTTAGAGTTCTGTCCATATTCCAAATTTTTACTGCAAAGTGGAGATGTGTCTCCACATGTAAATGCGTAATCAACTCAAATGCAATAACACTTTGTGATAGACTCACAGTCACAGACTTCTAGCATTAAACACTGGCCAGCTCCCATGCATATATACAAAAGGTATTTTGCAAAGGTTTTGTTTTCCTTTTCAATTCTTCAGGATCTGACTTTCATTGCAGCTCTTTGCAGTTGTATAAATTCAAGAATGGTATTATTCTAAAATTAAATATCCACATAGAGAATATGAACACAGAGTAAATTTTTTTTTTTTTTTAATTCTTTGGACAGATATTTGCTCGCCGTGGTTTGATTAAAATTGACGAACTGAAGCAATTAGAAAATACCAGTTCTTCTCTGGAAAATGCAGAGACACAAAAGATTTTTAGAGAGGCCACTCTAAAGGTATCACATCCTGAAATTCATTATAAAAAGGTAGAGTAGTTACAATCTCGATGAACAAAACACATAACATAGTTATTGACTTACTTTTTTCTTTGTGCCAGATGTCAGTGATGATTTTCAAGAGAGCAGTATATGAATCCAGAAGAAAGTTGAACACTCGACGTGAGTCAAAAGTTAACCCAAGAAAACCAGTAAATGTAAGTCTAACATTTTGTGTAATACTGCTCTTCCTTTATTTTGTCCTTTGATGAAAATGTGATATAATTCTTCTAAATATGCATGGTGCTATACACAAGTGGAAAGCTTTATTCTTTCAATTTCATAGTTAACAGAATTTATTAAGAAAACTCAGAACAAGCTTGAAAGAAGGGAAGATGTACTAATTATTACTTTAGAAAATCATCAGGAGAGATCTGCATGGCTTTAAACTACATGGCCTTACTACTCTCCCTCATAGTTCCTATTGTATGATTTTTGAAGTAAAATACCATGCAGCAGTGTGTCTGGTTGCTATGAAATTAGTAGTCTTCCTAAGTACTGTACCCACTTAGCGTGAGGCTTTGCTATGCCTTTGAAGTATGACATTAATAACAGCAATATATTTTACAGTGGGTTATTTTCTGTTTTGAACGTGTACTTACTTTCTGAGGGAGAAATGTTTTGAAGAAAATTTTGCTTTATTTCAAGTTGGTTTAGATGTCACAAGGCTTAAATTACCTTTTCTTACTTAGTTGTCATGGCCTCGCACCACTACCGAGCGGCTGCTGGTGGAAATGTTTGATGGTGCTGCAGCTCAGTTCCTTGCCATCCTGGAAGCACTGTCTGATAGTAGCAGGAGTCTATTGCCCCCTCATCCACCTGTTCCTGATGAAATTGCAATTTGTGATGTCACTTCTGAGCTTTTTTCTGCAGGTCTAGAAATCCTCTCAGGTAACGGCTTAATGAAGCAAAAATAGTGTTGGTGAGGAGCCCAGACCTCAATTTTTTTTTTTTAATTAAAAAAGAAGGCTGTGCCTGAAGGTATATATTTAATTTATAACAATAGCACCTGTAAAAGCAAGTAGCCTTTCATATCTTCATAAAAGAGAAGATATAAATCTGGGTTGATCTCCATGGTCTATTATGATCAGTAAACATCTGCAGTAGTTTATGCATATATTCTCTAAGTAAGTTGGAGTTCACTTTCTCTGTAGCAGCCTTTACAGGCTGTGCTGTGCCATGTATATATGGCTAAAACAGTGTTGTTAACACACCAGTGTTTTTGCTACTGCTGAGCAGTTCTTGCACAGCCTCAAGGCTGTCTCTCCAACCCTCCTCTCCCCAAAGGCCACTAGGCTGGGGGGGTGGGCAGGAGGCTGGGAGAGGATGTAGCTGGCACAGCTGACCTGAACTCACCAGACAGCTAACCCACACCAAAACCCATCCAGGTCAGCAACAACACCTGTAGCTGAGGGAGAGGATGGGGTGATTTCCCAAGCAACTGCTACACATCCGGAAGCCTTGGTTTCCAAAAGGTGACTGGGTATCTGCCCACAAATGGGAAATAATGAATAAATTCCCTTTTGTACTTTGCTTCCAGTCACAGCTTTGTTTTCTTTAATTGGCATTATCCCAACCATGAGCTTTCCATCTTATTTTTTCTCCCTATCTCTCCCTGTCCTGTTGCAAAGTGTGAGTGATAGAGGAGCCGCATGGTGGTTGGGAAGCCAGGCAAGGTCAAAATACCATGGTGTTTGATGTATTCTATTTTTTTAAAAAATCCATTCAAAGTTAGATTTAAAAACTTGATAGAAACACTGGACTTGATGGTTCCTTCCACACTTTTCTTTTGCTGGGCTCTGGGCTGAATATAGTCCTGGGTATGTAAAGGATATGTAAAGACTAAGTACTCTTCAGAATGATATTTTCATGATATGATTACTGGCTAATTAGAACATAAGTCAAATAGATCATAAATTTATTTAACAAGTTGTCTGTATTGAAGGTGGAGAGAGCAGTGGCACCAATCATTTTGGTATAATTAATCCGTCATCTACTCTTCTGCAGTTGATGCTAACAGGTAAGCTAGCTTTGAATTTCAAAGGATTTTTTACCCAGTGATACAAATGCTCAGTAAGCAGAATTAATTTTCATGCTAGTAACAGTTCTATACATAAAGAGTCTGCAAAATGGTGTCCTCTGGTAATGGTTCTGTGCAGGGCCAGGAGCTGGGCTTTGGTGATCCTTGTGGGGTCCCTTCCAGCTCATGACAGTAACTGTGGCATATTGTTAGGACTGCAGAACACTGCTGAATGTATTAGGTAAAACACTTGCTGAGAGTTCCAAGGACCAAGAAATCCATTTTCTGCCTTACTGTGGTTTGGATAAACTTCAAGGGTGAGGAAATAGGCTCCCTATGTATACATGAGCATTTTCTGACACAGTAATGAGAAATGTTTACCTGTCTTGAAATAAATTGTATGTATTTCTATGCAATTTTTTAACTAAATTTCTGATGGTAAGAGTCGTTATAGGGTGATCCCTGATTTAAGCTCTTCCTGCAACAGCAAGGACTAGATCCTTGGTATTCTCTACACAGGTATTTTAATATCAGTAATGGTAGAGCCTCTTTTGAATGTAACAGGACACTGTGATATGGTTAAGTGGGCATGGTGGTATTTGTTAAAAGTTTGGATTTGATGATCTTGGAGGTCTTTTCAAACCTTTATGATTCTATGGTTATAGATACATCATTAAAGCAACCTGTAAGCATAGACATTACTGTGAAAAGATAAAGCTATTGTTTCTTGTAAAGTTATTAAAGCATTCAAGATTATGCTGACTATTCAGAAACACATAGAGATTTATCTTTGTATTTATCAATACCCAAATTATTAAAATAAATAAAATTAAACTTAAAAAAAATTCTGAATATGTATATATAAAACAGAGAAAATATTTTTGTCATCACTGCAGGAGAAAAAGGAGTGTCTGGAGATGCTGCTGTGAAATTTGTAAAATTAGCTTTCAGCTATGAAGAGTGGGGTGTGTTTTATTCTGCTCTTGAATTTGTTGATAAATTTCTTCAGGTAATCTGGATGTGATTGAGACATTCTTTAGTCTTTTCCTATGAGGGTAAGGAGTATTCAAAATACATATTTTAAAGACTAATTTCTATGGTTTTCCCCTCTCAATTAGGCTCAAGATGACCCAACGTGGAAGAAAGCTGAAATAGAACTCAAACTTCTTACATTGATGCAACCTGTAGTATTCCCAGGAAAATTTGAACGTAGTTTTTCTATTAGTGATGATAATAGCAAAGAAGGCAGCACACCTCAGGGCTCTGAAAAGACACAAACAATTAGAAGTGAGTGTTGTTCAGTTATAGTTGTGTCTGAATTTCAAATATTTTTTCAGCAAGAGGTTTTGTTGATTATTTAAAAACTATATAATATGGTTCATGCAGTAGTCTAGGACCAAAAGTAGTAATTGAGAAAATGCCACCTATTTTTTCCAGTTTTCATTTGCCAAAATACGTCTTTATACCATTTCCCTAAGTGGGAAATGCATGATGTATGTTAAACATGAACAAGTTATAAGCAAAGATGTAAAATGATTGAATGTTTTCAGAAAAGTTTTCAGGAAAAAAGTGAAGCAGATCTTTGAGGGTTTTCTTTGTCTGTTCTTATACCTATTTTATGCAAAATTTCTTTACATAGAAGCAAGAAAAACTTGTTAGAGCAACTGCAGTTTAATTCTATGACAATCAAAAAACCTGAATATATCTTGAAAACTTTCTGTTTCCTAAAAATAGAAATGGTCACTTTTCACATCAATGAATAAACTTGGAATTATCTGTCCCTCTCTGAATTTACTGTTTCTTAGACTGTGCTATCTGCTGGCTTATATTAGTAAGTCACATATTTTCATACTTAGGTTTTCAATTAGATATAATGTCTTGGCTTTCCTTTTTTCCCTGTTTTTTATAAATATTGAATATAGAGGAATCCCTAAAGCATGGAGATCCTTTTCATGATCTTATGATTTTGGCAAAAACAGTGCTTTCCTGTGTCTCCACATCTGAGCAGGTAATAACAGAATTAGACACATTTCTTCTCAGTGTATCACTTAATCTGTGGTGAATGCATATAATTGAACATCAAAGGAATCAGTTACATGATTAACAAACTGCAAGAATATAAAAAGTGAAAAAAATGCACTTATGAAATGTTATCAGTTTGTGATTAAAACAGATTGTTTCATCTTTTAAAATGCTATGTAATAAGGCTACTTTAAAAATGTTTAATAGATATTAAATCTGTTTGGAAGACCATAGGGCTGATTGCATGTTTCAGCTAATCAAGCAGAGATCGAATTTCCTTACATATGCTAGATTTAGGTGGGCAAATATGCTCAGCTGTGGAAAACACTTCTGCAATACTTATAGAAATGAGGGCAGTTACCCTAAGGAATGATAATGCCTTTTTAACAGCACTCTGTCTCCAATTTAAGGTAAATTCTCACTGCAAAAAACCCAAACAAGCAGCAGCAACAACAAAACCAATGAGAGTGGGACTCTGTGCTGAAGTCTCTACTATGGAATTAATCCCATTATGTATCTAATGGTTTATTCCCAGAGTAACAACTTTTACTTGCTCAAACTGAGATTTCCCCTTAATGTGCTACTGAGAGGGGAAATAATTATGGTGCAATGTCTCCACTACTAGCACTTGCATTAAAATAGTTTGAGATCCAAAAGACTAATGAAAAAGTTTCCCTAGTAAAAACCTGTTCTGCTAACATGGCATATATCCTAACTGCAAAATATATTTTAGATATAATTGGAATATTGCCACAATTTGGATGTAACTGGAGCACAAACATTTTTAGCTTTAGTGTAGTATATTTAGTCAAAATAGCTTGCCTGTGATGTACCCCACAGATATCTTTAGATAGCATGATTTGTCAGTTTTTAATGTGACCTCTGTATGGAGGCAATTACCTGGATTTAAACTCTACTGGTTCTTCTACACTTCCCCGCACATCTCCTTCATACCTGATGTGTCCAGGGAAGAAAGACAAATTCACCCCTGATTAACAGAACATTCATTGATGGTGAAGTTATGTGATATATAGCTGAGGCAATCTAGCAGTTTGCTGCCACCAAACCAGTGGCAAAAGTAATTTTGATTTACATTTTTTCCAATTTTTTCTCCTCACAGTTTTATTATCCGTATCCCTGAAATCTTAACTCAAGCATATATGAGAATATAGGTAGTGTGGATATATCAGGTTTCACTGCACCTAAGATACTAGTTCAACTCTGCTATAAATGGTGATAAAGATGTGTACTGATCCTTACTCATTGTTCAGAATATGTTTAACACATAGATGGACTTTACTGCCTTTTAAAATGTGTTAATTAAGAGGTTAACTGACTAGAGTTTTGAATTTATTAATTATTGTCCCTGCAAGATGCGGATAGGGTTTAACATCTCTTTCAGTTCTTAGATATTTCACTCCAAATTTTTTTCTAGTTGTTTGTTTTTCAGTGCTTCATCATCTCAGGTGCACCAAAAGCCCATAGAAGTACTCTGTCAAGCAAAATGAAACTATTAATTTAGATTTTCTTCTGCAAATATTTAAATACTGTGATAAAAATAAAGTTTCTCCAGAATGTATTGATTATTACAGCATCATAGTTAATTTGCTCCCATGTAATTTTCATCTCACTAATTTCATTGTCTGTGTTACCTTTAAGAGCTTGTCAATAAAAAAAAAGAAATTAAACTCCCCAAACCTCCAAACCCACTTATATTGTTGAGAGAAGAAAGGCTTGGGTGGTCTACCAGAAATAATTTTTAAAGGTATTTCTAAAGCTTTCAAAATGTTGTCATCCCTTATAAGAAAGTGACATATTTTATTTACTTGTGTTGAAAAATGTTGAGACTATTTATGTACTGGGTTATTGTGTGTTTATATGCCTACCCATTTCCAAATTTATATTGTTTTTTCTTTCCAGAATGTCCATCCTGACAAAGAAATACTTGTTGATGTAGTAATGTGTTTGTGGCAGAAGTGTAAAATGGAACTTCGGCAAATCCAAGCAAGTGGAAGTGACTGCTTAGAATATATGCACAGACACGAAGCTTACCAAGTAGTCTTTCATTATAATGTATTTCTCTTAATGTGAATGCAAGCTTTTATAGAAAAGCCAGTAAAATACTGGTATCCAGTCCAAGTACCTTTTCTTATGGTAAAATGCAGATAAATCTTCTTCACCAAAAATATGACTTGTGCATACACTTTGAACACACTGTGCTCACATATGCCAGTATCAAAATATCTCTTAGTTTTTTTGCAGTAAAGTAACCTGCATTCTGCCAGTGGGCCATGGTGGCAAGAAGCTAAATTAGTGAAAACATTTGGGCATGATGTAAGAAGAAGAATTTGGGATGTTGTGGCAGAAAATATCAATTTTTTGATATTTCAAGAAAGTTCCCTAGATCAGTTGAGCAAAGTGGCAAAAACCTTACAGCTGAAGACAAGGGACGTCAGTAGTGTTCGGCCCACTGGACAGAGTCACAGCCTTACCTTTAATTTACCTGTGAATGAGAGGCTCTGGGTGAAATGGGCTCTCTGGGCTACCAGTTGATGCTAACCAGACAGTTTCTGGAGGAGTTAATTTTGTGACCCTATATAGTAAAATTGTTCAGAGGTTCCCCAGAAGGTAGTGTATGGTTATTTTCCTCTGTATGTACAACAGTAGCATTCGGGTCTCTTTTGTTCTGAGTTTAAGTGGGAAGATACGGAGATAAATGAGAGGCATGTAATCAAATGTACTGGAAGGCTTACTGCACTAGAGCAAGGTATAAAACTTATGGCTGTAGAACATTCATAAACCCTTGCAAAAGGAATGCAGGAATAATAATATTCTAAAATAAAAAAGTCTGCTGTCTGAAGAAACAGGGGCTATGGAGCAGTGTAAATTCAGCATCTTAGTCTGGTGACATTAAAAAAAAAAAGCCAGATCCAAGAAAGGAATTGTGTGCATGCTTGTGAATATTTTTAGACAATTTTGAGTGCAAAACTCTGTCTACTTCTGTAATATATTAATGTCTTTCAAAAATTTGATTTAGCTCTGCCTTGGTTCTTTTTCTTTCTCATTCTCCCATTTTCAGTGGGTTCATATACTCTGGATAATAAATGAAATAATGGAGAAGAGCAACATAGCAGACACTAATGTAATGTTTGCAGAGATAACATCATGTCTAACTGCAATACTGGAAAATGTAGCTGGTTCTACAAGTGAATCTAAGGAAAAAGAAGGTAAAGCTTTCAAGAAAAATTGAGTTTTATTTCAAGAATGACTTTCAAGATTGGAACTTTTCTGAGCTGAAAAGTGACAAACATCCATCTTCAAAAAGTATTGTAAAGAGATTGTTAAGGGTAGGACAATGTTTTTCGCACGAAATTTAATCCATAATTGGAGCTAATGAAACTTGTTTTTCCTTCTTTCGTTATATTTCCAGTTCTACTGAAGTAACCCCATTTTGAATTACATCTCTTATTACTTGCTCTCCTGGTAGGTCTTCTGCAAGTCTCTTAGCCCCTTGGGAGTAGCCTCGGATCACTGATACATCCTTTGAATATGGGCTAGACAGAAGGGAGTACATGCTGTGGCTCATCTGGAGCACTGAAATGCTGTTGATTAGTTGCAGGCCAAACAAAAGGGGAAAACATGGAGGTCATACTGAAGCTTTTGCATTTATTGGGTCATCAGTTTGGTTTTCTTCTCTACATAGTCTTGATTTTGTATAGTAATTCAATTGTTTTTGAAGTTGAACTTGGCTGACATTATTGGGATATGCTATCACAATCACATTAAACATATTTCCTTCCAAAATCTGACTAATGCTGTAAAATATGAATATTTAGACATACTTTTAAAAGTTCTCTGTTGTGTATTTTGGAATATGAATCATAATTCTCATAAATGTTTTACAGCAGCTAGAGAGTAAGTGTTAAGGATCTTTTTAGACCATCTCTAGAAACAGAAGGGAATTATAATAGTTTTGCACTTTCAGAAGTAAAAAATCTTGGGAAATTACTATTTGTTATTAGGTGTTGAGTAGGTATTGTTTTTGGTGGTGTTATGAAAACCATAATGTTCTCAGGGAGACTAAATGAATCCTCATTGTAGCACCCCTTCTTTTTTGTTCAGTTTAGATATGCCTTTTTGTAGGAAAAAAAGGCTGACTAGATAGGAGCCATAGGTCAAAACAGGCAGACAGTCAAGCACATGCTTGTGCTGAAAAGAGCCTATTTACTGAATGACTACTGAATGACTACTGAATGAATACAAATCTTCTTATTTATGAGGAAGAGATGGTGAAAAAGCAAAAACAAACATGCAAAAGTGGCACAAGGAGTGACTAGAAGGTTGTTCCTCTGAAAGGGCAAAAATATAATTTACTTCAGCAAAGAAATTAAATTAGAGGGCTGTAACCAAGAACTAAAAAATTGCTTTCTCTTGTTTTGAAGAGGAAAACATAAGTTTGGATGCATTCTTCATAAATGAAAGTAATTTAAACAATCAAAGCAAACTTTAAAAAGGTGATAATACCGCTTCAAGAAATATAAAAATGAAATAGTATCTATCCTAAAAATATGACCTCCTATACTCAAAAATCCTTCTATAAGTGACATAAGCACTAAACCTACTGTGAATTAGATAACAACAGATTTGAATTGATTTCAAAAGGGAGAATTGATAAGAATGCTACAAAAATACAGGCAACTATAACATGAGTCCTAGTTTCATTAGCTTGGGTATAACGTGGCTGTGAAATATAGGGTACCTTTAAAATACAACATTGTTGGATAGTCATGTTCTGTATTAGTGTAACTGTACATACATTGCTGTGTGTCTAAGCCCTGGAAAGCTTTTCAAGAAACAATATCATTACCTCTCATAGTCAAACACTGAAGAATGGAATTATTGCCAGACTTCAAAATTAGTAGTAGAGCTGATCAAATGGTACTAAAATTTTCTGGGTTTATTTAATTTTCATTTCTGCTTTTCTTCCTATTAAAAAGGAAGAAGTGCCTTTCTTTTGCAAGATGAAACCTGTGATATGCCTGAAATACTGATGGTAATGTCCAATATATCTTCATTGATACATTGATTTTGAATAGAAAAATAATTGCTTGAAGCTTTTCATACAATTTTGTATTTAGTTTTACAAAGATGAAATGTTTCACACAATCTTGCTAGTGCAGAGGAAAAAAGAAAAGGTATTTTTTCAAAAGAAATAAAATTTGAAAATTTTCCCTGACTCTTTTTTATCAATCTTTTTTATGGAAGAGATTGTATTTGAAACTTTTTTTACAGCATGAGCATAGTAATTTCCACTTTTTATGCCAATCTGTAGTACCAGCCTTAAATTGCTTAATAGCACATTCTATTAAGATGGTAGAAATTTTAGTCCTTGCTTCCTTTAGGAAAATATTTTGGGTTGTGTTTTTGCTTCCTTCTTTTTGTAAGGATCATGTAGACTAGATGAAACATCCTGAGTGTCCTTGCTTTGTTCAGCACTTTGCAGAATTGTCCAATCAAATGACTTACTAAAAGCATGTTAAGGACAAATGATACGCGTTAGCCTGAGGATTCAGGAGTGTTGTCAGTGATATGTCTTAAGGCTTACAGATGGAGAAGGTTTAGTTCAGTGACAGTCCACTTAAAGGTGGTGTTCTCTGAAGAAACAATGTTTTCTTAGTAGTATTTAATGGAATACTGAGAAACTGCTTGTGAAAAATACTGTTTTCTACTTAATTCTCTAAGTTCAGTTTCATTCTGCTGTAAGCTAGCTCCTAGTAATTGTTTGTTTTGGTTTTTTCTTTTTGGAGCTGAAGGAAAATCAGTCCTACTTGAAATTTAAAATATTGATATTCATATATTAAAGTATGGGAAGTAGTGCCTATGTAAAGATTATCTAATAATTTTAAACTTCCAACAGCTAAAAAGAAAAGCGCATTGCTTTTGATAGTCTATATTATAGTTTTTAATGCCATTATCTAATAAAATGTGTTTATATGGGTTTTCATTTCAGAAAACTCCTACAGAACAATTACAAATTGCTTATGAAATTCTTGAAAAAGCAATTAATGACATGAACACATCTCGGTTAATGACCCTTTCACCAGATGGAAAGTCGATATTTGACAACTGCTGTAGAAAGGTAGAGTTTACAAAAAGCTACACTGCAACAAAATCTATCAGTAATATATTGTATTTTGGTGGCATAAACCTCGTATTTTCTTCATACGTAGAAATCTTAGCACTATAAAATGTACCTCACCTTCCTGGTCCATGTAAATAGAGAATAGAAAAAATATATCTCTGTGTATTAGTGCTATTGTTTAACCCCAGCTGAGCCCCACACAACTGCTCACCCAGTCCCTCACAGTGTCCTGGGGGAAGGGTAAAAGCCTGTCTTTATCTCATCGTGGGTTGAGATAAAGACAGTTTAATAGGGAAAGCAGAAGCTGCACACAGGCAAAGCAAAACAAGGAATTAATTCACCACTTCCCATGGGCAGGCAGGTGTTCAGCCAGCTCCAGGAGTCCCCATCTGAACTAAATGGTGACTTGGGAAGACAAATCACTCGAACATCCACCCCTTCCTCCTTCCCCCAGATTTATATACTGACCATGACATTGTATGGGCTGGAATATCCCATTGGTCATGGGATCAGCTGCCCTGGTTGTGCCTCCTCCCAACTTCTTGTGCCTTCTCAGCCTTCTCTCTGGTGGGGTGGTGTGAGAAGGAGGAAAGGCCTTGATGCTGTGTGAGCGCTGCTCATCAGTAATGAAAACATCCCTGACATTACCAATACTATTTCCAGCACAAATCCAAAACACTGCTCCATACCAGCTACTATGAAGAAAACTAACTCTGCCAAAGCCAAAGCCAGCACAAGTTGAAATAGCATTTTTCTCTTTCAATAGTAAATGATGGACTCCTTTAGGTTTTCTTTAACATTTTCTTTTGAAATAATTATAATATATAGATTTCTTGTATAGAATAAGAGCAGAAATCCTGTTCATATTTGTTGCTTGCAATTGTTCATTATTAAAATCAATTTTTGCTGTTGATGAGTTCAGATTTTCTAAATACGATCATTCTATATCAATATGATATTTGTTTTGTGGACTGGTAACACAGTAAAACATTTTTTGCAGTTTTGTCTTTACTATTGATCCAGTTTTCTCTTGATTCTCAGATTTTGTCTAGTTTTCTTTGTCCATTATCCATGCTTTCTCTGTGTGGTCACACTACTTCCTTCCATGCTTTCTTGGTTGACTGCATATTACACAAATATGACAAATTTCAGTGCTTGTCATTTTACTTAAATAATATCAATATCAAGAAAAATGCAGTAAGCTAAGTAGTAAAAGTTTGTATTTGCTTAATTGCCACTTCCTATTTATTAGGTGGACTCAAATGATCAGAATTTGAATTCTGTTTTGGGATGTGGTGATGATCAAACAAGAACAGATAATGGTTTTGTAACTGATTTACACTTGGAGCTCATTCAAGCCCAACATCGAATAGCTGTGAAACTTCTTAAAATTACGCAAGGTAGGTTTCAGTAAAGATAAATAATCTTTATAACTTGATTAGAGTATTTTTGTTAATATATTCTGTAGTACTAAGGAATAAAGGACTATCTGCTTTCTGAAGAGGAGCTGATGCTGGGCAGTTTGTATGCCACATATAGACAGAAATAATGTACTAAATTTGCAGAATTTAGATTTACATGATACTAGTCTCCAACCTCTACTCAACCAATGGGAGTTAAATTTTGCTACAACTAGCGGATTTAATTCCTAGACAGTTCATTGTTGTATTTTAGTTACAATATTAACTTTTACAGTGCCTTTGTAATATTTCTTTTACAGTACAGAAAAATTGGGGGATGTTCTGCAGATTTATTTTTTTCTGTAATGCTAATTTTCTCTCTAGAGAATGACTTGAGTATTTTATTCAATGCCCTTGGTAATTTGAACTTCTGCTCCTGTGAAGTTGTCTCTATATCTTTTCAGGCGGCAGATACCCCACTCTTGCCAAGTGGCTTCTGAAAAAACTCAGCTCGTTGTCTCATTCTTAGTGTTGTTTTGGTATTTTTTAATTAAAAGCTAGTATTCGTTTGACCCTGCAGAGCTACACCATGCCCTGCTCCCTATGATCAAACAAAGCCTCTCTTTGTCTGTGGTGTTAAAATAACTACTAAAGATGTTAGAGCAGGAGGGTGGAATATTTTTAGTGGCATGATCTGTACAAGAAATTCTACTTGAACCAAAGAAAAGAACGTGAGATGGAGCAGAGCTTTACTATAAAACTACATATTAGCCTCTCTCACTCAACTTTTTGCAATAGCACCATCAAAATAACTCAGTATTTCCTTTCTACACAGGTGCTGGAGTTGTTGACAGAAGTCTTAAGTCTAGTAAATTTCAGGAGAAGAATATTGGAGATTTCCAATACTTATCAGGTAAGGCTTATTAGTTAAGATTTTAGAAGTATAATAAATTATTCTCACTGTTTTATAAATGTCTTAAAATATCTGTTTTATAGAAGAACTTATAATGAAAAAAATTAAAAGGAATAAGCTATCCAGAGCAATCTTTTTGATGCAAAAGGCTGCACAGAAGTTCCCTGAAGAGTTAACTACTACTTCTCAAAGGCAGCTACTAGAGGTAATAAGAAAAATCTCATGATAGAAATTCTTTGTCATTAGCAAAGTTTTTCATGTTCTGTGTAATTAGGACAGGGAATATTACTTCTTATAAAAACAAGAAAAATGGAAGGAACTTGAGGGTCATTGTGTGTTTTTAACTTCCATTGTCAATTTTTTTCCTGAGAAGTTTCATTATGATGAAAGAATAAAGTGACCTTAAAACAAGGAAAGAGCATATCCCCAAATTCTGTGCATACATGCAAACTGCAGGAAACCTGAGAGAAGATAAGATCTTTCCTTCTACACTTAATCACTTAGACTTTGCCGTTATGAACCTTGCCAAAATGTCATCCAGGTTTCCTTATTGTGATCTTCAACATTGTTCTTTTTCCAAGACCTGTAAGTTTTCTTAAAATACTTTTGCTGGTGATGATGGCATGGAATTTATTTTATTCTTACTCAATAAACAGTTTAGATATTGGGATTTTGTAATTTATTGGAGCTGAAAGTAGATTCTTCCTGGGCTCATTTCAGTCTCTTGAAATCAATGAGAGTATTTCCATTGACCTTTGTGCCAGCATCTGTCCATGAAAATTGCCTGCTGAAAATTTTTAAATAATAAAAATTTAAACAGGGTTTAAAATTTTTTATAGTCTGTACAACAGATAACAGAATCTGCAATTTTCACTATGTAATATAAAAGAGTATTTTAAACAAGAAGTTACTAGGAAGTGTTTTTCTTTTAAGTGCCACAAATTAGGAAGCATGATAGTTAATACCTATATTTATTACATCAGAAGAATGCAAAAACTGGATCAGAAAAGGCATACATTAAAAATCTCTCTCATATATTCGTAACATATATGTTATTTATGAATATCATAAATATATCAGAGTTTGTGATGTGGTATGAAAGTTGGAACTGTAGTCACCAATGAAGATTTACAAGCAGTTACCAAGAAATGTGTGGTTATCCCAAAGAAACACTTACCAAGCTCTTACACTGACCACTACATTTTGCTTCTGTGCACTTTTCACCAAGAAAGATGTAGATAAAAAAATGTATCTCCAGCTAGTTGCCAGAAAATATCAGAATTCACTTTGTTTGGACAAACTTAGCATGATCTCTTTTGATATTTGTTTTATGATGAAATACTTAATTATATGCTCCATAATTTTCCTGCTTGCAGTGAATGGTGCTCACTTAATAAACAGCAAATCCATGCTTTCATTTTCATGCTTTTGCTTTTTTTATTGTAGAGTTCTATATAGAATTACTTGCATCTTCTGGTCTTTTCTATTGTAATCAGCACAATATGCTACAAATCTGTTCTTATTTTGTAGCAAAATTGGAAACAGTTTATTTTATTTTGAGAAGCATGCAAATAACCATCTCTTATGCAGTAAACAACTGAGTAGGTATGGAAGCTTCTAAGTCATATGTGTGTACTCAATTACCTCAAACTGCTTAACGAGCTATTGTGCAGCCTTCCATTTTTATTATTTCTTTCACAGCTGTTTAATTCTTCCTTCCTGTCCTATATGTCTAGTTGGACATCCAGGTCTTTATAGAATTGGATACACTGGTAGTTCTCATTGGCCAGTTGTAAAATTGAATTAATGCAATTAAGTTAATACCATGGTGCAAGTCTGTGTCAGAGGCAGGGATAACGTGTGTTTTATCTCAGGTCCAGCATTTGGGGTTTTTATGGTGACATTTGGCTTCCTCAACTGTAAGATTACTGTTGCTCATCTTGCAACACTGCCACATTTATTATCTTCCAAGTTCTACAATTACTGAAGTACAGGTCACGCAGTACCACTCTCAGTCACAACACTATCTTTACTCAACCTGGGAGCACTTCTGCCCTTGCACTAATCAGAAATAGGTCCTCAGAAAAGAATGAGTCCATGATTCTTTTAATTAAAAATTGTATTATAGGACAGCTTACCATGAAGAAATATATTTTTAAAGGAAGCAAAGAAGCTTCAAGCTACTGATTGCAAAAGTGGAATGGTTGTGTGATGGAAAGAGTCACTCTGTATCTTGTTCTTTATCTTGTATCCTTCCTTTAATGTGTCCCACTAGGGTGGATGCAACCCGAATCTAAAGGGGGAGACAGTGGGGAGGAGTGGTAGGGCTGTGAAAATGATTAGCTAAACAAAAGGCTCTATTAAATCTTAGCTCTCTGTTTCACTCACTTGACCATAAATCTGTAATCTTTTAATAATTTTTGGACATGAGATTCCAGGCTTACTCAATCTGTGATCTGACCCGCTGTGGTGTAGTCTAAATGTATGAGGACAGAAACAAGGAACTGTTAAGGTGCAAGATTATAGGACTGTTGCTGAAATACCAATATTTTGGAGGGTTTTTTTCTGTTTATCTTTCAGACCCAGCTCAGCCTAAATCCTTAGTCCAGTGCAGGGTACTAAAAGGCTTCAAATAAATTTTCTAGTTGTAGGAATATATAATTTCTTGTCTCTACAAAAAATGTAATTCTTTTTCATCTTTGTGAGTTGGCCTTTTTGGCTTTGGTATGCACTGAACAGCTGCCACAAGTCAAGATACAGAAGTACTAAGTTCTTAATATTAGACTTCCGAGTTCAGTTTCTCTTGAAATGACAATAAAATTAAGGTGAAGAAATCAACCAATCTGCTATTCAGTCAAATAAGAAAAAAGTGTACCCTTGATCTCCAACCAAATGGCCACATAATCACTGTGTGCAGGGGGTCCCCACATCTTTGCAAGACTAATAGACTGTCAGTCAGCTTTCAGCTGTCTACAGCTAACAAAGGGAAAAATGTCTTAGCCCTGCTTTTTCTGGACCCACATTCTCCTCCTTTTTCTTCATTTCTAGACTTTATTTTTTCCCTCTGTTTCTGAAGTACGAAAAATCAGTCTAACCGCTTCCACAGCTCCTTCAGAAATTCCACAGATTAAGTTTCCAGCTCTCTCCTAAATAGGAGTTGATATCTTTTTTGTTTCTTGTTGGAGTTAATCACTGGCTGGCACTAATTGCTTACCAACAATATTTGTGATCACTCTCTTTTTCCTATAGGTTCTTCCAAAATTGGGTATGCCTCTTTCATAGGCAACGCTGCACTCTCTAATTGTGAAATTAATCTGCATATGTGAGTTTACTCAAGGTACTGTTCATCCTAATTTAGGATGTAGGATAATATGAAAAGCTGCTGAAAGTTTTCTACATAGCAGTGAAATTTTCTATGACAATTTGAAAATAATTTATAAATTTTAAGTCTGCCTGATTGTTATATTTTAATAGTTTTCCCTTGTGTTTTAATTTCAACTATAGGAAGCACTAACTTTAATTGAGCAAGTTGAAGCTGAACAAAGTGCATTGTATCGCAGTCTCAAAGAGGCTATGAGCAGCAAGAAAAAAAGCAGGACTCCTCCTCCTCCTCTGTTACTTTCTAGATCACATTGCTCCATGACATTTAAACCAGCCCCGTTCGATTCAGATATTCAGGTAATGTACAAACATGGCATGATGACTGCATAAGAAATAACTAAACAATACACAAGAGAAAAAGTTGTTTCAACATATTTTTCTCTGTTTCTGAGAAGATTATGTTATTCTGACTTAGTTAAGTATCTGTTTTTTTTCCTCTGTGAGTCAGTTTTCCTCTGTGACTCACTGTTTTGATCTTCATATTTGCATAAAACTTTCTTAATCTCATGCATCATGTTCCTTGGTGCTTCTGTTCTCCAGTACTTATTTATTCCACTTATCAAAAACTCCGTTTTTTGTCTTAGGGGTTGACATACTCCTAGTTACCCTCTGAAGAGATGCAAGACTTGCATTATGTGATGCAGGAAAGTACCACACTGAAGTCTCTGTTAATGAAATGTTGAAGTGACATAGCTCAAGTGGAAATAATCCACTTTCTGTTGAACATGGAGAGTCACAGAACTGTATGGATCATAGGGGATATTAGGAGAGGTCTCTTGTCCAGCCTTCTGCTTGAAGTAGGCTTGGCTGTGAGATTAGATGAGTTTGCTCAGAGCTTTATGCAGTCAGTTCTGAAAACTTCCAAGAATGGAGACAGCTTCTCTGTAAACTGTGTTCCAACAGGGCAACATGTTCATAGGAAAACTTTTTTTCTTATGTACAATTGGAATCCCCCTTGCTTCAATTTAGGTCTATGGTTTGTCATCCTCCTACCATGCACTACTGTGAAAAGCAAATGGCATTTACTCCTCTCTCTTCCTCTGCTAATCAAGTAATTTTATCACAGAGGCCAGTCACGGTGGTTAGCCCTGATTTGCCCTTGGTAAATCCATTCTGACTGTTCCAAATTGCCTTATTCTCTTTCCCTTGGCCAGAAAGGATTCAAGTAGGCTGAAGTATGAAAATTATACTAGCTGCAGCTTTCTTGAGAGAGAAGCTTTTGTATTTTGCAAGCTTCTTCAAAATAATCTTGTGTACAAACATGGTAGAAACTCAAATCTCATTAATAGTGCTAAGAACGTTTCTGTGAACAGTTGTTTCATAACCTGCAGGTTTTTTGCAGTTTTATTAGGGAATTTCAAATCGATTAAGTAGGGAAAAGTTTATTCTTTTTATCCTGACTGAATATAACATAAAATTAAAAAAAAAAACTTTAAAATTTGGTAGTTTTGTTTTAGTGAGTGTTCAAACTTCATTTTGTTTGATACATTTTGTTTGATTCGTTTTGAGAGTGAATGCAGCATCTTGGGCCACTAGATGGCGAAATGTGATTATTATTCTTATAATTTGAGCCCAGATAGTCTAGAAGAATTTTTTTTCTGAAGTTACACATAGCTGTTGAGCAGACAGAAAGGGTATTTTTTTATGTAGAAGTTATTAACTGAATACTTAGGATTTAGTTAGTTTCTTAGGATAAATTTATGCCTAGGATTTAATTAGACATATATAGTTCTTGTACTAGGAGTAAAAATACCTCTGGAATTTTCAGATCTTAAAGCTCATTTCCTGAAAATAATCTCCTCAATTTCAATAATACCTTGTGAAAAACAGTCAGTAGGGGAACATCAACAAATGTCCTCATTTAGATTTCTGTAAGGCCTTTGATATGGTCCTACATGACAGCCTGACCTCCAGATGGAAGAGACATGGATTTGATGGATGAATAGCCATTCTGTGGATAAGGAATTGGCTGGATGGGCACAGCCAGGGTTGTAGTCCATGGTTCTATATCCAGGTAGTGGATGGTGCTGAGTGGGGTCCCTCAGAGCTCAGTCTTGGGACTGGTGCTCTTCAGTACCTGCATTGATGACACAGACAGTGAGATCGAGTGTGGCCTCAGCAGGGTTGATGACAGGAAGCTGAGCTCTGCAGCTGACACAACAGAAGGGAGGGATGTCATACCTGCATTTCTTTTGCCTGATTTTAAGGATCTGTCCTCAAGTAGTTTGCTGAATCAGAACCCAATGCCAACTTTAGAAGAATACTATTGCAAGGATCAAATAATGGATCTAGATGACTTTAAATCTATGACCTATAGAGTTTCTGCTTTGGGATAGCTTTGAGGAAGAGGGTAACTCAAGGTGGGATTAGGATAATGGAGAATCATCTGTTTTTATTGCCACTGTAGTATATCTAGTTCTTCAGCTAAATAAATTAATTGATGTTTTTGTGCAGTTAGACTATACTTTTTTATAACTAAGCTGAGTTTTTTTGCAGAGACTATTTTCACAAAATTTTTACATTCTACATTAGGCAACACTTGGAAATAATACTGTGCATCAACTAATTTTGTTCTCATTTTCTACAAAGGTTTCATGGTACTGTATTTTGGGCTCTGTAGCAGGAGGAAGTAATACAAAAGTAAGGTTAAATAGCAATAAACTTCAAAATTCGGGAGAAGAGGTAAGACAGAGGTAAAACTTGTTTAGGTAATTCTCTCTTCCTCTAAAAAAACCCAGCTCTCTAAATCTTTCTATCTGATGTATTTTTTTTAAATAATGTAGCTGGCTAAGCCTTTGACAAACTCTTCTATCTTAACACCAGAAAACTTCTAGGAATCTTTTTGAATAATAAATTAAATTATTCAAAAGCTTTGAGTAAAAAAAATCTGTCTCTTGTTATAACTATGTTTTTTTTGAGTGATATCTAAGAAATGCAAAGGTAAAAGAAAGTATATGAAATATTTTTAGAGTGTGCTCCAGACACTACTCTTTCCAGGAATTCAAAAAAAGAGAAATTATAAACAGATAAAAAATAATTATTCTTCTTAGTTGTGTAACTTCTATCAGCTCTTTCTTCTAAACAAGACATTGCCTTACTTAGTTCTGGCAGCATGATAATATAACTCTTTCAATAACCTTCACATTCAGACGCAGTTTATTTCTAGGTTCATGCTCTTTCCCTTTCATGTTGTGAACGCGTGGTATGGTGAATCATCCCACACATCTTTAATTACTGATGACTGATCATGTTGACTGTGTTGGTACTCTTACGTTATTTATTTGTTACAATTTGGCATTTAATTTTTTGAAAATTTTTTTGTTTGGTTGATTGGTTTGGTTTGGTTTTGAATTTTTAGGTAGGTTTTTTTTCCTTTGGATCACATTCCGATGTTTCTACACAGACTGAGAAAGTTCTGGTTTTCATTCAGTTATGCCTGCTATTGCATTGTCCTCCTGAATGACAACAATGAACGATCCAAATACCAGGCATTTTGTGATTTAAGAAAGGAGCAAGAAAGCTTCAGCATGTCCTCTTCAGCAGACTTTTCTGTAGTCTAACACCTCATTGATCAACGCAGTGATTGTTTTTGTATTTGGAAATCTGCATGAAGAGTTCTGTTCTTTGCAGAGCAGGTCTTTGTTGTGCTTTGTGATAGAAGAAGAATGATCTCAGCCTTTTTTGCCTGATGTTTCAAGCTTTCCTGTCTTTGTAAGCAAGCCCTATACTAACACTGATAGAATTTGGTGATGGAGAGGGAATCTTCCCCTTTGCACATGTTCCCCTGGCTCCTCCCCTTAAAGGAAAGTGTATGAAAAGAGAAGCTGTGTGTAGGTACTGGCAGTAGAGGTTTTGATGTTATTGTTGATACTCTGATCATCAAATCCAGAAAATCAAGCTTCCTGTGATGTTCAGTGAGTTAGTTTCAATATACCATCCTGTACTAGGTGAATTAAGTGTTTGACAGGTGACTTGCACCCCACTGCCAGCTTTTTTTTTCTCTGAATTTGCTGCAGTCCATCCAAGCCACTGACCATCTTAGCGCTGACAGGCACTGGAGACACACAGACCTGAGGTTAACCATATGCCTCTGCAATGGAACTGCTCTTTGCTTTAGGATATGCTTTTGCAAAATGCTGATCTGCAGACAAATTCTCTATCTGCTGACTCCAAGAAAAGAATTTAGAATTCTTGGGGATATCAACTTATCATGAAGAGATGTTGCAGACTGTTGTACACTTATTTCTGGTCAGGATTCAGCCCCAGCATCTGAAGGGATTTCTGTTGTTCAGAGGTCTCCTTATGAAGGCCAGACTGTGTTTGAATAAGAGCATTGTGTCGATGCTGTGTTATGATCTCGAGTCTCATGTTATCCTTCCATCATTGGGACTTGTTTCTTTCATCAAGACCCTTGAAATCTTCAAATCTTCCTGTGTAAGTTGTCTTGGTTACAGAGAGGAAGGTGGAAAATCCTCTTAGGACTGAGCCATGATGTTAAAGCGTAGGTACACAATTACTTGAAGGAAAAATGAAGATCTTGAAAGTATGTTGTTTGCTTCACAAACTCCAAAGTGCTCTTAATAGTGCTGAAAGGACCAGAGATATCTCTGCCCATATCTAATACAAGAAGGTGGCATGAAGGAGAGCAGTATGGTCTTTCTCTGGAAACACAGCTCGGGGCCAGAATGTATCAGCTCAATGACTGCAAGAATGCACAATCACTGTGTGAATGTTCAAATGGACACAAGTGTCCTAGAAGAATGTAAGGTCCTGGTATTTAACAGTTCTCTTAGGTTATGTGCCCTGCATATGCACCAGCAGTCCAGAGAATACTGATGCTTTCTTTTTGCCTATCATTTCACTGTTTTCTCATCGTTTTCAAGAATTTAATACAAGAATCTAGTACATGACTAGTAACATGCTGTTAACCTAAATTTTACTTTGATTGTATCCAAGACCATTAAATAGTTTGCTTAACAATACAAATTTAGAATTTGAGATTTGTTTTTGATATGTACAGTGGGTGTAACTAGAAAAATAATTTTGTTGGTAGATACCAGCGGATGGGAAAGTCCTCTTGGAAGTACAAGGCTTAGAGGCCAATGAGAAATACGTTTTTGCCGTCGCAGCATATTCATCAGATGGAAAACTTATTGGTGATGCTGTTGGGCAAATGACTAAGCCAATCCTTGCTTATCCACCCCTTTCTGCTGCTACTGTTCGAGCACATCTAACTCAGGTAGGGTTAGAGTATGATAATGAACACCTACTTTAATTTGGTTGTAATGACTTGTTTTCAGTGGTTGTTCTAAAACTGCATCTGGTGACAACTTGAGACCTTCTTGCCAAAAGCTTGATAAGCACAAATCACAATTTTAACATAAAAAATAGTGTATCTATGTAAATTGATTGTTAATTCTGAAATGTCAGGTTATCGGAAAAATTATTGGAAATGCCAGGTTTAGTGGAAGGGACTCTCTCAGCTAGTTTTCTTACCATCTCTGTTTTTCAGTCTGCTTTTAACTTCTTTCTTCTCTTTGTTATAATTTGTTTCTTTTTCATTTTTGTAATTGAGACCAAGTACTAGAAATCATCTCATTAGCCATCGTGGAATTAAAAATGCTATTGAATTTAACAGGTATCAAAGCCAACCATTTTCGTATCAAAATTAGTTTTGTAATGTCTTGTGAAAGACCACAAAGGTTGTCAGATCTTCATCATAATTTTCTGTGTTCTTACTAAAGGATATTTAAAACAGATTGAGACGCAGAGAAAAGTGAAATTGTCTAGCTCTATAGATAGATCATGGGGAACAGTTAGAAGCTTTCCTAAAATATTCCAGTGTAAGATGTATCTGCACGAATTTATGCTTACTTACTTGGCTTAGTTTACATCCCGTTATTCAGAGCAGGAGGGCCTTCTGCAGTATTAGCAAAAGTAAAATGAACCTAGAGGAATTTATATACCTTCAAAAACTGCAGCACAATGCCTGTACAGTATTCCACGCAGGGCTGTTAGAGCATTGGTCAACAGTCAAGGAACTCTTCTGCTTTCTCTGATGCTAAAACTGAACCACATTAATATTAGTAGAATCCAGTTGTTGCTATTTGTATTTTATTCAAATATGTCAGAATATTCTTAAGAGAAATGGTAAATTTACATGTTGTGGGGTGTTTTGGAACCTTCTTTATCCTATAATTATATCTGGCTTGGTTATTTGATGAACATGTCAACTTGCTGTTTGTTTGTTTTGTAGGTAGCCTATCAGACTGGGAACTTTAGATTGACCAGAGCAGCATTTTCACCAATGTGGGATTACTTTGTTTCAAATTCTTCTCCACTGCCTCCCAACGAAGCTGTTATTTCTGCAAGTAGTAATTTGACTATATCTGAAAAGAGGTAATTGGTGAAACAAAATTAAAGTAATAATTAATTATCTGTAATTATTTTTCTAATTATAGATGTGCACATTTTTTATTTATAAGAGTTCCAAGTTGTGGAATTTTGTTCAGAATTGTGATATCAAAAATGTTCTGAAAAAAATGTTGTGAAATGTGTTATATAGTGGTTTATAATTAGCAGAGGATTTTTGTTATTTATGGAACTGCTAACATTTACACACCTAATTCTTTTTAATGGCTGTTTTCTTAAGATAATTGGGAAACGTTTCGAAAGTGGATACTAGTGTCATGCATTTTCATATGCAATATGTGTAATATGCACTGGGTTCTTGACTTTCCAATTAAGGGAGCAATAGATCTCAGAAATTGTGAAAATTTTATCAAGAACACCAGCCAAAATAGGTAAATGCTTGCTAATTTTGTTTTGGGGTGGCTATATAATGTGCCAATAATCTTTGCAGATGCTAAAGGGCTTTAGAGATATTTAAAATGAATTCTTTTATGAAAAAATTTCAAATGTTCAACCATAATATTATATACTTTTTTCATAGCCCAGCTAAAAATTTTGTGGTTGCATTTCCTGATATTCAATAGATCCAGATTTGGAAATACACCAAAATTTAATTTATTCCCAGATAAAAGAAATTTTTATGAAATAATAGACATGAAATATTGTAAGAAAACTAGTATTAAATGTAAGTCAGTTATTTATGATTTGATAATGAATCAACATCCAGTATAACTGAATAAAAAACATCAACTTCACCGTCTGCCCTTCAAGTGCCACCACGTGTCTGATACTAGGCATACAAATGCACCAAGGTTCCTGATGTTCCGTGCCATAGCCATAGCAGCACCTGGGATTTACACACAACCTGTGGACTGCATTGATGCCAGCAGATAATCACTACACATCCTATTTCATCAGTATCCCTGGCTTAGGCAACAGGAATAGTCATTGAGCTGTTTTTTGCATTTGTTTTTTTAAATTTTTTTTTGAAAACATCGATTGTAATGAGTCTATTTTCAGATAAAGCTGATGAAGACAGAAAATTTTAAGTTTTGGGATTTTGCTTTTCTGACAGTTATGGCCAAGGTTTTTTTTGGTGGGTTTTTTTTACAATTAACATAGACAATTCTCACAGCTGTGGTATCAGGCAGTTTCGGTTTTACTGCCCAGTAGGTAAGAAATTGTACTCGCTAAAGGGACAGCAGAGGGAGCCTGAAGGAAAGGAAACCTGTGCTTCCAGCCAGGAGCCCTGGTGGTGGTATCTTGGTAATGTCAAGTGTGTGAATGTGTCTGTTTTATCTTCCTTCTCGAGTTTCAGTCTCTTTCAGGAAATACAATCAAGGAGAAGAAGGAATTTATTTCTTGTAGTTCAAAATCATAGAATTTTTCCAGTAACAAAAATATTAAAAAAAATACAGCAAGTACAAATGCCTGTCTGTCCCCAGGGAAGAGAAAAAGCCAACCAAAAAACATCTTGACAGAAAAGCAGGCAAAAGAAAAGACATTCTTTTGAAACTTGTAATACAAGACATAAATGTTGAAAAGGAGTCTTTTACTAATACTTAGTAACGGACTTAACAACTGCACGTATCATTGTCAGAATACAGAAGAACAATGTGTGAAAGGAGACTGAAAATAAACAAGCTGTAGCATCTGAAGTTTTCAAAGCCAGTTCAACATTAGTTTCACTGGATTAGATGATACGAACGAGGAAAAGTTGTCTTAGATTAGTAGAATGTGGACAGCAATTTCAAAAGAAGTCTTACTTTATTTATTATGTTTTTAATTTAGAAATTTTAAGCAATTTTTTCAGTTTTGTATATAAATCTTATTTCCAGAAGAAGCTATAGTAATCCTTTTTGTCCATAATTTTAAAACTAAAAACTTAATTTCATTTTAATGCTGTTTCATGCATGCAAGATCTGAATAATAATTAACATGCTTTTACTGTTCTTTTGCTTTCGTATTTTGCAGGTTACGTTTTGAAGCTGTATCTCAGACTTCTCCTGTTACCTTGCACCTCTTTTTGAGGAATATGTTTGCTGTCTCTGACATTAATATCATGGAAGGAACACTATTCTGTGATTCCATCTGTTCCAATGAGATATTTTATAAGGAGCAAGTATGTGTGATTTAAAATAATATACTGGATTTGATTTTACTTTTTCATCAGCCTTATTTCATCATTGCAAGATAGATGTTGCAATCAACTAATCCTATTTCCAGAATTCTCCATTATCTGTGGGTTACGTGGTCTTTCTGAAGTATTTCAGAAGCTGTTGATTATTTACATCCTGCTGGAATGATAGCTCCTGAATCAGTTATTGCCTAATCCAAAGCCTGTTGATTCCTACTGAGGAAGGATTTTTCTTCAGTGGTGGTAGACTATAATTTAAGAAAGAAGTATAATAATTATTATTTTTGTTCTCCTAAGATGTACCTGGAATTTTTAATTTTAAACATTTATGCTATTAAATACATATACTATAATTAAGATTTGACTTCCAACAGGGTTTTATGGTTTTAATATACTAATACTTTATTTCAGACGTTTTTATAGTATAATAGCATGTTAATGACAAAAAAGCCCCTTCCTTTTTTATTTGGATAGTCAAGCTTTGCCTCTGGTATTATTGCATTCCTATTCTATTCCTTTCTTTGCTGAAGTACTTGTAAAAAATGTGAGCAGTTGATTGCTCAGTGACTTTACTGGATCAGCTTGCACTTGCCAGGACTGCAACAGATTACTTGAAGGGAAAGGAAGGAATTATCCTTCCCTTACCTACTCTGAGAGGCTGGCATGTGAAATTTCAGCTCCACGTAGTTTGAGGTTATTAATCAGACTCAATTTATAAATTATATGGGCAAACTCAGAGGGCACAATTAGATCAAGAGCAATAGTTTCCTTTAGAATCAGGAATAATGTGTTTTTTAATATACTTCTAACAGGTGCCAATGTAAATTCATTTTGAAGCTTTTATCTTACTTGCTTATCCTGAATTTTAAACTGCAATAACATTTGTCTTCTTCCACTCTCTAATGATTTGAAACAACAGAATGCATATTTAAATCAAAATGTGTTTTTCTTTTACAGGTTGCTAGATTAGCAGAATGTGAAAGAATGGCTGTGGCAATTGAACTTAGCAACTGGTTGAACGATGCCAGTTACTCCCTGCAGTCTGTTGTACAATGTTATGGCCTCCTCGCCCCACTGATTTATCACAAGATTTTTTTAGTGCCAGTAGTTCAGGTGAGAGCATTTTAAGACAAAGCAGCTGTCAAGTCCTGCAGTTATGGTGATTCAAATTAAACTTATAATAGACAGTTGGAGAGCTAAATATCTAGGCTTCGACTTCTTAATAGCTGCTGAAAGAAAAGCCTTTTATAATTTTATGTGTCCCCAATGCATACATGTTCAGTGTAAGCTGCACACATTCTGCTCTCAGATATGGAGAGGTAACTGCCGTATCGATTCTTTCTTCAGGGTGATTGTTGGTATTTTAAACTGTAGCAGAATCTGCAATACAGCTTCTATGTGAATGTTATTTGGAGATGGCGATTTTGAGGAAAGAAAAGCAGCATTGGCCTGTGTTTCTGTGGTTTTGGTTTTTTTTTTTAATTTGGAATGTTTGCTTCATATCCAGTTTTGTTTTCTTCCTAAAGAAAAGAAAGTTATTCAGTGTTTTAATAATGCAGTCTTTAGTTTTCAGGCATGTGCTCCTTTCCAGAATCAAGCACCTTCTCTTTGAAAACAGAGTGCCCGAATCCTTCCCTGCCATTTATGAAGCAGATGTGTTTTTTAGAAGCAGCAAGGATACAGTAGAAACATGCAAATTTTTTCCCTGTAATTAGGTAGCCTTTTTAGGTAGCAGCAGTAAGAGTGTATTCACTCTGTGAGAAAGGATGAGGTGACTGCACTGCAGGTAGGCACAGACCAAAAAAAAAAAAAAAAAAAAAAAATCATCTATTTGAATACAGGGATAGCTTCTTGCCTGAGATGATGTTGTCTGTAGTGACCTACTACAGGGACAACTAGCCACTGGAAATGGCTCCTGTTTCAGATTTCTTAATTAAAGTGAAAAATAGTTTAGCCACATGTTCTTTTCATGTCTGATAGTCAAAATGGGGGAAAGAAGAATTTTATTTTTAAAGCATACTGGAGATATTTTTCTTTAATTTGAAATTCTGACCATCTCAATATATTTTTAAGCAGTCCTCCAGTAGGATTATGTAATCTTGCTGAATTAAACATTCTTGGATTTCATGTTAGCTAAATCAGCAAAAATATCCATCATGTATCTCTAATTTAACATCTGGGATTTAATGTGAAAATGTCATTTATTCCAAAGAGCTGTGGTTGAAATCTTGACACTGTTAAATTAAATGGAAATTTTATTATTGACATTTGTAAAAATCCTATTCATTAGATTTCAAAGTATTTTTGAAGTTCACCATCAAATATAATAGGCTGTACAGAGGTACAAGCTTGTAAGTATGCTCCAGACTTCAAATTTTGTTTTAACCCTTTTATTTACAGATCCTCATTAAATGCTTGGCTGTCCTCCAAGAAATTCCAAGTGCTACTTTGCAAAGGAGACAGGAAGGATGTTATGAGAGTATTCAGCATATGATAGCTTGTATTTCATATCATACAGCAAAGGTATGGTGTGTATTGTTTTGCTTACAGCTTAATTTAAGATACAGCTCTTGTCATTTAGAGAAAAAAAAAGAGATTTAGTAAGCTGGCCTTCAGAATGATATCTTAGAGAACTAGAAATCTTAAATAGTAAAGGCATACAAATATTTATTAGTATCTTTGAATCAGTGCATTTTATATAACAATGACATTTTGACTTTTTAATATTTATTCAGAAAATAGTCTGTAACTATTAGTCCATGTCATTAGGTCCATATTTTATGTCACTGTGTGTATATTTACATTTAAGGTAGTACTATTTCCAATCAGATGTACATGTAATATATAAGTTTAAAAGTGTAGTTATTGCAAATAAGCCATATTTGTAGTTTTAATCAGATTAACATATCTGTTTTTGTTGCTAATTAGATACAAGAGACTTTATACTGTTTAGTCTTGAATGCTGGCAGAAATAAAACACCTTGACTTTCAACCATTATATATATCTGTAGATGACATTTATGATTCAGATACTCAATCTATTTAGTGAGATAAGGAGAAACATGGTACTGGATTTTTTTCCTCGGGTTTAGAGACATGCTGCACTTAGATTATTCGCTATCATAAACGTATGATACTGAAAACGTCAGCTTTCCTCTAGCTTTGAGTACACCTCATTCTGAAGCTGATCTGGGGCTAACGATTGGATTATTACAGGTGATTTATTAATCACCTGTGTTGGTGATTCCTCAGCTTGGTCTCTAGGAGCTCAATCTCTGTGCTCACCTCACAAGAGCAGATCAGTATCAAATAACCCCGAAAATGCTCTGCAAGGCCAGCATGGCTGTGAGGCCAGAAGCCAAGGACAATGCCATGGCTGGCAGAGCAGCACCTGGTAGTGAGGTTCAACCAGGCATCCAGATTATCAGGTAACTTTGTGGTGATGAGGCAGGTCAGATTTGAAGCTGGAAAGTCAGTCCACAGGTCAGGGTAAGGCCTGGTGAAGTGGCTAGGGTCAGACAGAGCCCAGCAGGCTGGTCCATCATATAGACTGGGAACAGTCTGAGGTCAAGCTTAGAAGTTGGTCCATGGGCCAGGTGCCCAGTCTAGTGGATCCATTGCCACACCCAGGCATGGCTTGGACTGAGCTGGAGCCCAGCATTCTTGCCATATAGGAACCAGCAGGGAGTGTAGGCTTAGACTTGAGCTGAGAGGAGCTCCTGGCCCCACATGCATAGGCCCCAGCTGAATGCTGTCAGGGCCAATAAAACCTATTAGAAACCTTGATTAAGTATTTGTTTGTTGTTGGATTCCTTAGCTAAATGACTGCCACTTATATTGCTGATTCTTTTTCCTTAGAGATAGCATTTCCACAGGGTAGCACACAGAGTAGCAAAGAGAATGAGTCAATTGCAAATGCTTCTCGTTAAAGCATGGCATATGGTTTTCTTTTGACTTACAGTCAGGTCAAGTACTGTATTTATCCTAAGGTAATCTATACACTTAGGATCACAAAGGCAAAGATCCTAATCTGAAGTTAGCTTGCACACAGCAGAAGCACTTGGGCCTTTATAGCCTTATCTAAAGGAAGATAAAGCCATCTAAAAACATTCGCTACACTGTTAATTTATAAATTTCATAGTTTAAAAATAAATTTCACTTCTCCTTTCACTAATACAGATGGGATTTCAAAATGTGCACTTGATACGAGAGAGGTAAATGAGGATCATTTAGTTACCTTTATGTTCTTTGATAGCAATACTGCCTGAGAACAGGGAGAGTGTCAATCACAGCAATAGATACTTCTGGGTAAATCTTTCTATTCTCTGAGGGACAGGCTAAGCAGAAGTAGAAGACATAGATAACGTATCTGCAATTCCAATTATTTTACATGTCTACAGTCCTGGGGTTTTTTTTATTAAAAGAAACTTGCATATGAGTAATTAGTTTCTATTTATAATATTCATGCATTTTGACAATTATAAGTAGACAGTAATGAAATATTACATGTTATGTAAACCAAAAAATATATAACAGATGATTCTTTAATAGGTACTACATTCATGGAAAGAGTATGAACTTGCAGTAATTATCATTAACTATGGGAAAAAATTGTTGATCTCACCAACAGTTTCACTCGGCCTGTCAGGAGATGTGAAAACTAAAGAAACACACACTGGCAAAGAGGTAAAAGTAGTTCCTCTGGTTTTCACTTTTTCTTTTCTCCAAATTCTCTATTCTGTTATTTCAAAGACTAGATTTATTAATTTTTTTTGTTCTAGAATCATAGAGTAGTTTGGGTTGGAAGGGACCTTAAAGATCATTTAGCTCCAACCCTCAGCCTTAGGCAGAGACACCTTCCACTAGACCAGGTTGCTCAGCACCCCATCCAGCCTGGTCTTGAACACCTCCAGAGATGGGGAGTCCCCATGCTTGACAAAATATGCTGTGCTAAAAAAATTGGAAACATAGTTTTTATTTAATCAGAAAAGAAAAATTAATTTAGTATAGATGAAATGGTAAGATATAGATTTAGAAGAATTGGGATCTAAGCTAAATTCCACTACTGAGATGCTGGTTTTAGTTAAGTTAAAGCTAAGTTTTCATAACAAAGTATTCAATATTTCAGAAGTGTTCCTCAAGGGCATCCCATTTAGCTGCAGTGGCAAAAGCAACAGAAAATCTGAGTTCTCTTGAAACAAGTCTCCTCAAACTGACAGAACCAGGTAGGTGTACTGTTGAAACACTTCTTACCGTTTTCTATGGAGTTTTCTATGGTTTATTTGTAAAAAAACATTTACTGAAGAAGTAATTTTATTTCTTTTATCTTCCATGATGGATCAACCACAGCAATAATGATCTTGGTAGTGATCACCCGGTAGTGATGTGTGTGTATTCATATTTTTTGTCATTTCCAATAGAACACTCATTTCTTCTTTCAGAGGAATATTCATTTGTGTACAATTCTGCAAATGTGTATGTTCTCCCAATCTGTTTAAATTGAATTCCATGTTATGTAGGCTTGCTTTATCTTCTTAAATCAGAAAATGCAGTGGCAAAGGCCACTGTCCATTTATAGCTTGTCTTAATACCCTGCCAATGCTAGTAGTAATGGCCACTGCAGGAAATTTTAGTGGAGAAAACTCTCCCTGAAGAAAGTTAACAGCAATTGTCCTTTTTGTGAAGGAATTGCATGCATACTAGTATTTAACTACCTTTTAACTCAGGTATGAATAGATGAATTTTAAAATATCTTAGAGTCTGGATCAAGCACAAGAATTTTCTGGCTAATAATTCTGCCAAAGTTAGATGAATTAACAAGCAAGAATTATAAAGAAAATTTGGTTAGAACTTAAACTCAGAGACACTACTGAATTTTTCCCGTTATATTTATGTGACATCTTGTACTCCTTGGAGCCTGGATAGAACTGTAGAATAGTATAGGTTGGAAGGCATTTCTGGAAGGTATTTATTCCAACCTACTTCTCAAAACAGGTACAATTAGATCAGGTTGCTCTGAGGCTTGTTCAGTCAGGTTTTGAATCTTTTTGAAGAGAGATTTTGCAACGTGTATGGGCAACCTGTTCAATAGCTGACACCCTTATGGTTAGGGAGGTTTTCTTTATATGTGTTTGGAATTTTCTGATTGCCAGCTTGTTTCTATTGCCTGTTGTGCTATCCATGAGGACAGTCTGTCTCCACATTCCATATTCCTCTTATTAGATAGGTGTAGATTCCTCTTAGTCTGTTCTTCCCAAGACTGAATAAACCTAGTTCCCTCAGCCTCCTCTTGCTTTGTCATGCACTATAGCTCCTTATCACCTTGGCTTACTCCACCCTGTCAGTGTCTTGTATTACAGTGTCCAAACCCAAACACAGTAATCTAGATGTGGTCTCATGTGTGATGAAGAGAGGGGAATAGTCATGTCCCCTGAGCTGCTGGCCAAGCTGTTTGTAGTGAAGCCCAGTATGCAACTGGCCTTTGCTGCAAGACCACACCACTCAAGTGCTGCTTATCATCCATCATCTCTGTATATGCATTTGTTCAGAGGATATAGCATTCTTGTAAAAAACAGGATGAGGGGTGATGGAAAAAATCCATTAATCTGTGCATTAATCCTTCATTTTTGCTCACATTGATGCCTGCATTCCTGCAGAACAAGTTACGTAATGAAAGAATTCTGTAAGTTAATTGAAAATCACCTTGATTACTTAATAAAAAGTTTAATTAATGGATTGATCAGTTAGAAAAAACCCACATTTTCAGTAGCTGGAAAATAATTGGTTGTTAAAGTCTGCTCTGTTGTTGAAATAGCCTGTTTGTCAATAAGTTTCAGGATACAAATTGAGAAGCAGCCTTTTGGTGAGGCCATGCAAAGCTTGCAGCTGTCCTTATGAATATCTGTGAATTGTTTAGGGCAATGTGCACACCTGTAGGGCACGCTGTTAAAAATGTTTTGGAAAAAGCCTTGTCATAGGACATCCTTATAATTGGATCAACACTTAGCATTCCATTGATGATAGTCTACAAGAAAAATGGAAAAGAGCTGAATCTGCTTCTTCCAAAGAAGAGAAAAACAAAGTATTTCACACACGGTACGATTTAAATTCTGAAATTTCAAATATTTTCCCATTTAAAAAATTTTGGGACATATTTTTCTTTGTGAAAATGCTTTTTTGGAGCAACATATTTTTGAACTCGTCAAATGGGAGAGAGTACTAAGAAAGGGTGTCCTAAAAAGAAAAATTTAAGAAGTCTGCTTTTTCTGCTGTCTATTTAATTGGACATTATTTACATTCAACAGACCTAAACTGACTGCTCTCACTGGAGGTTGTAGCTATTGATCCCCTATTAGAGGTGGTTCCAGAGTGCATTTTTAATCTTGCTTTTTTCGCAGATTTGCTGCATTGATGTTTTTCAACTACAGGACTTGTCTAAGCACAAAATTTGTAGGTTGTGTTCCTTTATTAAGGAAAAATAACTAATAGCATATTTAACATTGTTTTGGTGCTCATCAGCTGGTAATGCACTTTTGTTTAACTGCCAGAAGCTTGAATCCAAGTTATTGTCCGATATATTCTGTATTCTATTTACATCTGTGTATTCTATATATTATTTACACCTACATCTATATAAAAGATATTATTTATGGAATAAAAATGCGTTTATATACATATATTTATGTAAACATTTAGGTTAAAAAGAAAAAATCCTCTACCTACTTACATTATCCATATGCAGAACATGAATGCAAGCATTAGTCAACAGTAATATCATGTGATCAGTTCTTTCTGTATAGCCTAAAATACATTTTTTGACATGTTCTTTCTGCACATTCACCTCTACATATGATTTGCGTGGATCTTTGTTAGACCTCTGATGAACTCCAGACCTTCTTCTTGTTAGTCTACTAGCTGGAAGTTCATCAGTCACATCTGTAAGCTCATATTTAAGTTGTACAGCTACCTACCTTAGAAGAAAAGAGCAAGCATTTGAATTTCTCTCTGGATGACAGTGAGAGATTTAAAAGCAAACTCTGTGCTAGATTTTTAAATTGTTAGTTACAGTTCCAGGTGGAGTTTTTGTTGTATATTCTCACTGCTTTTCATAATGGATTTCATTTGGTTATTGATGTAGGTCCTGGAACACAGCTTACAGGACAGGAATCTCCTTTGTTCCTCTACCCTGTCATTTCATGTTGGACATCAGAGCGTGCTTATCGAGAAGGTAGGGATAATTGGTGTTTATGTTACTTGTGAAGGCTTCTTTACTTCAGAAAGTTGCCAGTAAAGCAATCTCATTCTTGCTTGGAATAAGCTCTTGGAAATGTTATTTTCATTTGGTTCTCAAATACAAAACTTCAAGTGAAACATAGCTTATAAAAAGTTCTCAGTATAAACACATTTAGAATGCAACCAATTATTTGGGGTGTTGATGCTAAGTATATAAAATAATAATATTTTAAATTGAATAATGTTTATTTTCTAATAACCTTAGAAACAAGTAAATTAAAACAAAATTGTGCCAAGTTTTCAAAGTTTCTGTTTGTATGGAATGTTCTTCTTAAATTGAGATACCCAATTTCCACATTAAATTATTTTACTGGAAGAGGAATTCACAGAAATCTCTGTCTCTAGAATGTTTGTAATTCTAGAAGTGTATTAAATAGAGTGAACTTGTGGTTCTGGATGCCCAAACACAAGAAGCCTTAAGCAACTGCCATTGTGTAGCCCTGATTTTAGTGTCACTATGAGTATGCAACATGACATAAATAAGTGCTTTGAGATATACATAGCTGTAATTGTAGCTGAATTCAGAATTGTGTTACAGCATAAATACCTGTGTTATTTATTACTTTATTGCAGTGCTTAAATTCAGAGGGCAATCACGTTTCCTTGAATTCTTTGTTCAACTTTTGCACAAAGTCCTGAATGAAGAGAAGTTTCAATGTGTTCTGGAGTGGGCAGACAATGTGGAAACTTACTTGAAAAGGTAGATCTCTATTACAGTAGTCGTGAAAAACTACTACTTAGGCTCATGAGAGTCAGTTACAAAAGAAACTGTAAGTTTTACCTGGTAAGACTTAAAAAGAAACTGTTTCACCCATCAGGAGTAATTTCCATGACCTCTAGTCTGCGGAAGTTCCATGAACACAGAGGATTATATAGCTACAGTAAATACTGTATTGTGACCTGATTATACCTGGAGACATAATAGTGTGGCAATTTTCCATATTATTATGTGGCAGTGGCATAGCCTAGGAAGGTATTTGGGTTAAATCAAAACCAAACTGATCAGGGCCTACTATAGTGTCAAAAAATTCTATGGGGAAAAGATAAATGGAGCCAAATTGTAGACACTTACCTAAAAGGATCCTGTTTTTAAAAAAGCACAGCTGTATTTCTAAAATATGAAAGGAAAATGATCAGTGAAAATGAGATATATATTTTAGGGAACAGGAATTGTAGTTACAAGAGACCAAAACAATAGGACACGAAGAAATTCTTTGCAGAATTCTGTAGTATAATTTGGGTAATGAAGCAAACTGTTTTGTTCTACTTGGCATTTAGGAAGGTGATATAATTGTTGCTTATAAATTGAGATTTCTATAATAAACCTTGAAAGTTAGCACTTCCTATTTTCTCAAGAGGGTGAAGAAAAGAAAATATTTTGAATTTAAAACTGCAAATGAAATAGGAATTGCATGATGTGCTCTTTATGTTCCCAGAGATAATCTTTTACTATGGAAGGAGTTTAATATGATGACTGTGATGATGATGATTATAATAATATTTTTTATCAGGAGGAATGAAGACTTCCTTGGTACTGATGGAATTGCAAGACAAGCAAGAGCTTTCACTCAGCGAGAAGGCACACGTGCTGCAGGAGTTCAGAAAGTGAGTTTTATTTTTAAGGAGTTGTGTGTTTTTACTGGGTAGCAATGCCATAAGAACAAAAATAAATTTTTAAAAATTGTCTCATAAAAACCTCAGCTAGAGACATCCACAGTTGCTAAAATTTGGGATGCAATCTCTAGCCCTCAGCTGACCTCTGCACTCCTAAAACCAGGAAGAAAAGTTGGCATGGGATTCATCTCTAAGACCACCAATTGTGAGAATTTGAGATGAGTCAGAATAAGGCATTCCAAAATCAGCAGAAACTTGCCTTTCCTCACTCCCTTTAAATAACATGGTGTACAATATGTATTACACTTTTTTATGAATAATTGTTCATGGTTAACTCCTTGTCCAGATATTCTAATTGCACAATAAAGGATTTTTGTTCAGGATTAATTTGAAATGAATTTTTACTTTTACTGGAAGATACAAATAATTTTAATGGATTTGTATTACTTTGGAGGAAGAGTTTTCTCCCTCATAATCCTCTAGTAATGTTGTGATACTGCTAGCATCTGAGATAGATTAGGAAAAGGGTTTTTCTCTAAGTTTTTGCATTGCAAAGTTTTACTATTTATAATAATAGGAAAAGAACTGTCATTTTTTCTGCAATGAAAACACTGGTATATGAAAGAAAATATGTAATGACCTGGCTGGCTTCTTTGTGTCAGGCACCTGACATGTACTTCCCAGAAAAATTGGGAAGTTTTCTGGAATTTTTAAGTATTTCTTTTGCAGTCTTATTTTGACAACCAGTTCCAGAATTTTTTTTTTTTATGTTCTGTTCCTACATAAGCCAAACTGCTCTATACCTCAAGTAATTGATAATGTAGGTATAAATAAGTATTGGAAGTATATTTAAGATTTTGATGAAAGATTTTTTTTAAAGGGAAAGGATACCTCACCTTCAAAGAAACCAAAGGCATCACCTTCAAAGAAACCAAAAAAAAAAGCCTTGCCTAAAAAAGGACCTCTAAGAGAGTTTTTAATGAAAAATCCGGATATAATGAATTCTCCAGAAAAACAAGGGTAAATGAATACAGTTGTCAGGTTCATATACAGGAAAAGTATTTCAATTGAAATTTAGTTTACAATTAAGTGTGTATTTTAATTTTTGTTTTATATCCAAGAGATTAATTTCTGCACAGTCATCTCATTTTTCTGACTTAGTTTAGTATAATATTGGTTTCCACTCAAGGAAACAAAATCTGTTGCATTTCTGTTTAAGAAAATAGCTGTTAAAAGTTTCAAGTCTTTGTATTAATAATCAAAAATTGTATTTCAGTTGTGTTAGCTTGAGCAAGTTGATTCATCAAGGTGGAGAAGCTCTGTTAATCTGTGTATTATAATTATTTTCAAACTGTGTTGAGGAGTTTACCTGTTACAAAGCTAATAAGAAATATTTATTATTTCCTGATATTCAGGTAGTTTCAGAATGATTTTTGTGGTCCTTCTGCTAGTCTTTTTGGATTATCTGTTCTGTCACTTCCAGAAAACCGTTTTTTGATTAAAAAAACATTAGATACTCATTCACCTCTTCTTTTGGCAGATATTTGTTTATGTTTGGTTAACTTGCCAATAACATTACCTTCTGACCTAAAAGAATGTGTAGTATTTGTAACTTTGTCCTTTGGTCACTTATGCTTCCAGCAATTAGCAAGTAGGGAATTATAAATATTTGCATGTAAACTATTATGTAATTGATTATGGAAGTGTTTTAAATAACCTAGAAAAGTTTCCATATAGTCTTCTAAATATTCACCTAAACCATCCAAAAATGTTATTATTCCTCCTTGGCAGAAAACCCCCTACCTTACTTAAAATGATTTTCATAGCTTTCAGCAGAAGAGAGAATGTTATACCTATCTTGGGTTTTTCTCAGCTACTTTGTTGTATCTTACATAATAGTAGTGCTATATAATATAATCAAAATTGTATGTGGTATACTATTCTGCCCATATTTTGAAGGTGGAAAACAGGCAGAAAAAATAATTTAGATTAATAAAGGGATCAGTTTACAGTTAATTGGAAAATATTTTTTAAAAAAGAGATTTGGTTTGAATATAGCATTGTATATTTGTGAGGTAATACAGAATTTTTTCATCTGTCAGAGAAACTTAAAAAAGCTTTGGCTGGAAATTAAAGGCAGGCATCCAGATGTGAAATACTATGTTCTCTTCATATTGGAGATGATTAACTACCAAATCAAAGCAATAAAAAGAATTATCCAGATTTATAGTATAATAGTAGACCCTCCTGAACGGACTGTTTGAAGCACATTGTGTTTGCTGTAATAATCTGTTTGTGTGATTCAGGTACAAGTAACTTCAAAGAGAGCTAAACTTTTTTCAGTACTAAGACAAACATCTTATGGAAGTTGGTAAAATATAAAATAGGATTTACTGTGTGTTAAGTGCACGTAGGGAAAGAAAAATTGTTTTTCTTGACTAAAGCAGAAGCCTTTTAGTTAGAAATATGTCATATGCTTATCTGCTTATGCATATAAACCTGTGGATATGCAACAGGATACTTCTGTGTATCTTTACCAGGACTTTCTTTTCTAGAGTTTAATTTTTTGCTACTTCATATGTTTTGGTTTAGGAAAGGCAAGGATAAGTTGAAAAAATTAGCTCATCAAACCTTAGTGATGCTGCTGCGTAAATACGTAACCCGAAGTAAGTTTTGTCACATGTGTCTTGAAGAGATGCCCTGGAAGTCTCAGATGAATATCTACCTGGCAGTTGCACACTACCACTTATTTAAAAAGAACCTGGAGGAGCTATATAATATTGGAATTAGTGGTTCACAGCATGTGGACAGGTACATCTTACTGCACTATCAGTGATTGCTACTAACAGAGATTATGGTGTTATTGCCGTTAATGCAGACAGATCTGAATTACAATATATTCATATGAACAGTTTGTCGTATAAACAGTTCAGCTTTCAAATACAAATTACTTGTTACTTTGTAACTAATTTTGCTTTCCATCTTGGGGACATCAGGCACAGTTTTGGTTGCTCCCTTGATTGGTGCGATGAAAGCTTTGAAATATACTATTCTGTATTATTTTTGGTACCTTATAGCCTTTGACTATGATTCATTATTTCTGATTCCTAAAGCTGCTGGAAATTAATAATGTCTGAGAAACTGAATTTTTTGTATGTATATCAAAATTTTCTTTGATATTGTATGTGGGGGTTTTGGTGTTTTCTTCTCTTTCTCCCATTCTGCAGTTACAATATTTTGGATCCTGAGATATTCTCATTAAACAATTCTGGCACTTTACTGGCAAGAGAAGCTCTAGAGGATAATCTAAGAAAATCAACTCCTTCTCTCCTTGAAAAGTCAGAAACGACCGAAAACCAATCCTGTAAGAACTTTTATTGGTGCACAACTGAAATCAGTTTCAACTTAACTTTTCCTTTCTCTTGATTTCTGTCTGTCTTGACCTCCATCATTAGTTCTCCACACCACCTTTGGAAAAACAGTCAGTCATGCCAAGTTAATAGAAGACATTCCTAGATTTCAATTGTCCTCTATATTTTTTTGGCATACCTAGTATAACAGAAATCATAGTAAGTGATGGAGCATATCTAATAATTCTGAGCATTGTTTAATCTATTAATAAATATGTTACGTTTTATCAATTAGTTATTCTTTATCCTGTACTTTAGTAACAAGTTTGTAAGTTTAAAGAAATTAATGATACTAGCTTTAGGTTTGCAGATACCACACTACCTAGACATACCAAATTGATAATATTCAAAATTATTCTGAATTCATTGATAATTTCTTTCAGTTTCTGAGGTTTTTAATTGGTTGGTAGTTTCCTTGATATTTCCTAGCAGGTAAAATATTTCCTCAGTCATTCTGTAAATATTTTTTAAAGTTATAGACTGAAGTTTATTTTTTTCTTTCAAATTTTAAGTAGAATTTAATTTTCCTTCTCTACTGCTTTCTCCCCAGTGTTTCCCTGTGTCAGAAGCTACCTCAGGACCAATTTATTTTCTACCACTTTTACTTAATTTCTCTGTCTTTCTCATTTGACTTTTATTAGTCTAGCTATTTTTAGTCCTATGAGGTTTCAACAGGAGCCAGAAGGCTCCTCTCTGTGGGTAATTGTGAAATGCAGGACTGATTTCCTCAGATGTTAGTGATAGCATACAAGTCAAAACACATTAGTCTGCATAGGCACCAGAAGTTCAAGAAGTAATCACAGGCCTGGTCTTTTCAATAGCACTTCAGGGACACATTCTTGCCACGGCTGTAAAGATCAAAATTCTCCTGTCTTTCCATGTAGGACTTCCCTAGGTAAAATCAACTGTCCTCTTTGCCTTTTCCAAGGAGGTGTGACAAAAACCAGCACTTGAATCCACTGTTTCTCTTTGCAACAGCTTACTTTTGCATAAACACTTTTGTCTTGATGCTTGCCAGTCACTGAGAACCAAGTCACTGAAAGTGGCTGAAATCTGATAAAATTCCTGTTTACTATCTCCTAGCCTTTGCAACAATTCTGTTTAAAGGAATTACATAAAATGTGTAGTTTGCCTTAGAGTTCAAATACAATATAGCTTGGAATTAGTTTCTGCCTGAAACCTATGGTTCAGATGTTACCGTATCCCACTACCATGAACCTTTGCATTTCCCCTTGGGGGATATTTGATAGCAAATGAAATAATGAATCAATTCTACACATACCACAAAATTTGTCAGAAATCCTCCTTTCTTCCTAACATCTCCTTTTAAGAGGTGTCTGTTTAAGAAAGATTCTTGTGAGCTTACCAAGAGATTTTTTGTCATGGTGATTTCTTCCTAGAACTTGAGGATTGTGTTTTGGTTTTGCAGCTGAAAACTATTTGGTACCCATTATTATTTTGCTCAAATTTGTTTTCATCCCTGCTTCTCCCAATTTCTAAGTAAAAGCATCTTATACTTTAAATATCATAACTTTACAAACATGATAACCTTAACACTGGCATTTCCCAACATTTAAGTATTTAGCTGCCACAGGAAAATCCTAGCTGGCTGGTTTTTTTCTCTTTTTTGAGAACTTCAACTCAATTTTAACGAGCAAACTTTTTGTTTTCAGTCACAGATAAATCTCCTAAGAACAGAATTAAACGGAGTCGAACTCCTCGAAGTCGGAGTCGAACTCCTCGAAGTCGAAGTCGAACAAGAAAGGATACAAAAGTATCCATCTCTCAAACCCCCGAAGAACAGGACCAGTTTCCATCAATTACGCCTTTACTGAATCATTTTACAAGCATCTTCTTGCATTTGAAAAGAGCAGTGGTAAGATGTCGTTGGTTTCTTATTAAACTATTTATTTCTAAGCATTGTGTTACAATACTTACTACTTTCTACATGAAAAGACCCCACACTTCAGAAACTTCAAAAAAATGTCACTGGTTAAAAGCAATGTTTTCTCATCTTCTGAAAAATGTCCAAGTACTATGTATGAAATGTCAGACATAGCTCCTCTCATTATATATATTTCTATCAAATGTGCAATAATTTATGTAATTGTTCTATTTTTCATTTCATCTTTGTAACTTTCCTTCTCATGTTTGTTGAATTTTTCTGAAAATACTTGCAGACTTACCTTTCCCCTTGCAGGTCTTAATGAATGTCACACTAGAAACAGGAGAACCAGTAATTGAAAGGAAATGTAGACTAAGTACTCTTCCCATAAATCCTTCCAAACCCAAGTAAAAACACACATATAGGTGGTATAAGTTCATTTTTATTTCTTATTCTCACACCAAAACCAACAATTAAATTAAATTATAAATTAGTGCTTCTATGGAAAGGTAAAAATTAAGGTTCTATAACATCTAGACTGTAATTCTGAAAATTATGTATGTCTAAGTTTTGAAATAAAAGAATGAAGCTTTTAATTTCTGCATTTCCAAGGTATAATTATGTTTTGAATGGTGTACACAGGTTCTTGCTCACCGTGGTAGCCACTGGACATTGCTTCAAAATGCTTGTCGAGAACTTTGGAATTATACTCAAGAATTACAATTGATTGCTAACCAGTCGCATTCCCATACGGATGAATTTCCCATCACCTGGGGTTTTCTTAGGAACACCATCTGGTTGCCATTTTATTTTGCATCAGACATGATCATTGATATGATAATTGACCTACAAGCAAGCAATTCTCTTAAGGTAAAAATTATTTTTATTAAGACGACTCTTTATTATCACAATTTCACTAGAGAGATAGTTTTCTCTTTCTTGCATCATATCTGGTATCTCCAAGTTATTCTCTGCAACAAGTTTTTTAGATGATTACAGTACTTTCTAATCTTGGTAATTGATCTGCCCTAAAAACACATTTGAAAATAACAGGTATAATAATATTTTTTCACTGTAGATTGTGGATCCCGAAGGAGACTTTTGCATTCCCAGTTGTTTAGGAGGTATCATGGATGAGAATGGTGGTTCTAATCTTCATCCCCAGCCTCCCCTGGATGATGTGAATGTGGTTGACATGAGATGGATATGTAATCTGATTCTTAAAACAATAGAATTGTTGTATCAAATGAAGAAGTGGGAAGCACTGGTACACATATCTATACAATTTAACATATTTACACAGTAAGTTATACCAACTCTAATAAAAACTAAAAAACTAAGATTATATAGTTTAATATACCATTATCTTGCTTAATTACTGCACTTTGATTTTTTCCAGTGAGAGGTACACAGAACAAGTGAGTCCGCTGCTAGTGTATGCTCAGAGACAGCTGCTGGAAAGGATGGAGCAATTCAGTGGCCCAGACAGCTGTAAATCTCATTTCACAAAACATCTGGCTGATGGTGCACAGAAGGTGAAACACAGATTTCTTTTTGGGACACTGACTCTTAATGTGAACTAAATATGGAGAAGCACTTTCACTGATTAGATTAATATGCTTTCTCATAGTGTTCCCAAATATTCAATTATAATAAATTAATGAACATAATTGATTGTAGTGCATGAAAAGGCTTGTATGACATGATTCCAAGAGCAGCAGGTGACCCAGAGGACATTTCTTCCATGCACAACATACCCATTCCATATTATAAACCTGAATCTAATTTCATGTTATTTCTTGATGCCATTCTTTTAACTTTAGAACATTTATTTGGATATTGCTTTGTTTCTGCATTGGAACACTGCTCCTAAAGAACAAAGTTAATAAATGAGTTAAACCAAACACTGACAATGCCGGTAAAAAACTTTTAAAATCTTGATCACCAACAAAAAAATCCCTAAGCAGCTCAGCAAGTTCCTCTCATTAAAAGCCATGGCTCTATATATTTACTAACAGTGCCACTTGGAAATTTTTCATTGAATTAGCTATTAAAAATTAGGATTTTCCTTTTTTTTAAATGTAATGTTTATTTGTAAGAAATTTTGCTGAAGTCAATCTCACTGTGGATATTTTTAGGACGTTTCTATTACTAATGTAAAGAGAGGACTTGAAGGAGAGGAGGGGGAAGTAGGATTTGGAGTACCAAACAGGTTTGTTCTGAACATGAACATGGACATGGGGTTCAGGAGCCACTGCCTGGCCTAGAGACAGCACCCCAGTGCCCAGGGCTTGCAGGGACTCTGAAGGCACTCCAGGCTCGGAAAGGCAGCTGAGCTGCTCTGTCTTCTCTTTCCTGCTGACTCTCTCCAGCCCAGCCATTCTGAACACAGTCCTTTGTCTATAAAAGGGCACCATGGCAAACCACCTCATAGTGCTGATAACTGAGCTGGGGAAAAGTAATCATAGTTTTGAAAGACAGCTTACAGATTGAAGACTAGTGTTAGTTGATAGTAATAAGGATTTCAGGAAAGAAATTTGGAGTTTATGGCTACGTTTCATAAATCAGTGCCATTCAGAGAGTGTAGAACTAGTTCTGTTGGTCCTTCTGCTTCTGAAGTGATGTAACTACACCAGCAAAATAAAAAGTCTGTTGTGGATTAATCCTTTCGAGAAGTCCGGAAGTTTGCCTCTCTGCCAGAGTTATGCTGCTGTTGTTACTTGCTTAGAGCTATTTTGTATCCCCCTCTGCAGCATTCCATTGTGTTACCCAGGCAACATGCCCTTTAGGTATGCTCACGGTGACAGGTTCTGTGCAAGCATGCCTTCGTCTGGGGAAAGAAGGCTGGAATATTTGCAGAACATCAAGGAGTTGCTCATGATTATGGCAAATACCAAATAAGAGACAAGTTTAGTTCAGTAACTTCGGAACACTTATATCCAATATTTAGGTGTGAATGTTTCACCTCTAACTGACAAGAGTGCTAGTCATGGGCCATTGGTGTCTTTCTTAATTAGTCTTCTTTGTATTTTGTTATATGACTGAGTATATAGATATTTAAGTGTAAGCACCAAGCATTGATTTTCATTAATATTATTCAATTATCATGAAACAAAACCATCTTTTTAGATGAGTTGCAGAAACTACATAGGGTACAAATTACAGCTGCCCATTGCCCGTTCTGCCAGTGAAGGAGTTTTTCCTGGATGCTTTATCAGTGCTGAGACGAATAATGATTCTACAGGTCAGAGCACAATCGATTATCGTGTGTTCTTTTTTCTCCCAAAGTCTTTCCTTTGTTTCATACTGGGTTGTTTTGTTTTTTTTTTTAATTCTGTTTCCCCTCCTTATCATAGTTCTTCCACTTCTCCTACAACACTTCTTTTAATATAAACTGAGCTTTGTCTTCAAATTATTGTTCTTGATATTTTGGATGGATGATAATGTTGTCAAGATCTTTCAAAATACATTCAGACTATGTCTGAAAGCAGAGAAAAGCAGGTACCAGATAATCTACAGCCTGTGAGGAAGCTCAGTAGTCTTGGTCCAGTATTCCATTGTTATTGTTGGATATCCAGCAATATACCCAGAATTTAGTGTGAATCAGCACTGTTACTGATAGAATTAATGTTCATTGTGGTTAATAATTTGCTTAAATTAATAAAGCAACAGGAAACAAAGGGGAACATTTTAATATACTTTGGTTTTGAAGTTGTGAAAATGTTCAAATATGTTTTACAGGGTGATTTACTAAAAATATTTATTTATATATTACAAATTTTTTCTCCGTAATTATTAACTCCTTTTAGATGACAATCAAGCAAAAGCCCTAGTTTGTGTGCCTCTTGATGTGAATGATACACTGAGATGTTTTAGAGAAACTCTAGAAAAATCTAAGTATCACAGCAGAGCACTGAGACACAGCAGAAAACTACTTTCATTATTTCTTGCACACACACAAGGTGAGTGATTCATTGAAGTGTTTCTCCCTTACGCAGTTAAAATAGTAAAGAGTGAAAGGAACAGATTTTTCTAAATTCAAGTTTCAGTTATTGACAATTACGAAAATATAGAATATTAAGTTAAATTTGAAGTTCTATAAACACAACCTCTAAGCCTTATTTCCTATGATTTGTCTAATAGTTGGATGATAAATTTTTTTTCATGCTTCTGTGTCACCTGTCTGTCTACAGCCATACCTCTGTCGGAGGACTGACTGACAGATCTTCCCAAGTTTATTTTCACTAACAGAGCACATATTCTTTGGTTACACTGACCGATGTATTCTGTCCAGTGAGTTTAATTAGGAGACACACAGAATTATAGCATAGGAAAACAAACGAAAATAGGGTACACAGAAATTGTATGTTTGTTTGACTAACGTGGTGTGAAAGTATTTGTGGTGCTAGAAATGGTCCGATACTTTTCCAAACTGATCATATAAATCACTTTTCTGATCTAGAAAATGCTGGGAGGGCAATCAGCAGTCACATCTCTTCAAGCAGAAAGCTGAAATTTAACGTGGGAGGTGAAGTGATATTTCTCCCAGCACCATGTGACCTTTCTCAAGAAAAATTTAATTTCTCCAGTATGGTTGAGAGTAGACCAATGCCGAAGTCACAGCTTTCAGTAATTCTCTCTTCCTATGAACAAACAATAGGTAATTTTTTTCATAAAATTCTGCTTACAGCTAAGAAGTAATAGCATTCTGCCTATCTGTGTTTATTTATGTTTATTCCATTGTCATTTTCCTCTGTCAGACAGCTGTAACTGTCTAAAGGCTGGTTTCCCTGGTTTCCAGGAATATACATCCTTCTTCCTCTTGATTGAGGAAATCTGCATTAGATCCTAACCAAGCCACTGCTTGGTTCATAATCTCTACAGCTATCTCATTTTATGAAAAAGCATTACTTCAGTGATGTTATGCTGATTAATCCCCAATTCAGAATTTGATATAATGTTTAGCGGATTCATTTTAATTCCATTACATTTTTTTTTCCTAGCAAACAGACTTTTCAGATTCCGTGCATTTGAATATGAGACCTAGTTATTTGGTTTCCATCTTACATTCTGGGGTGGCTTTACTCATACAGTTACAGCTCCTCACTGCTACCTGATTTGCTGTATGGCTAAACAGGTGAAGTGTAGTAGGTCAACAGATGCTCTAAGTGGTTTTATTTGCAGCAAGGGTTCCAAAAATGAGCCTGTGAGAGTACTACTGTGCTATATGCAGGCAGAGTTGTTTAGCAGGGCCAATGACCTGCTTTCCAGTTTATCTTCTGAACAGGAAGAAATTTGAAAGAACAAAAATACAAAATATTAGGTAAACAGGTCCATATATATATCTTATTTTTGTTTTCAAAGTTAGTAGAAATAAGAAATGGTACATTTGAAGGTAAAATATAAAAGACCAATAAATTTTAAAAAAATACCCATGCATTGAATTACGTGTGAATTCATGTCTACTCATGCAATATTTGTCCAAGGCTCAGTAACTGGTTTAATGATATGACAATGTGTTTTTTTAATTGATTAAAAATAAATAACAGGAATCCTTGAAATGAATAACCAGAAAGACCTCAAAGTACAGGCTCTACATGAACTTGGAAATCTTCACTTTTATACTGGAAACAAGAGGTACATAGTTACTGGATTTAAAAAGATCACTGTTTCATTTTTTTCTTACTGGCAGTCCTATACCCCTCAACTGTCTTGTAAATTCTTGTGCTGTCCTCTAATCCATATAACTTCTTTCATCTAACTCACTATTAGCTGTATTTTGAGAGGGCTTTTTCCTAGACATTGTTTATTTTTCTTAGCTACCTAATTGCCACTAAGCAAATTAATTATGCATATCTGTGTTTTTAAGAAGTATTGTCTGTTGCTTGATGATTTAATTTGAGTCCCAGTAAGTCTCTTGACTAGCAATGGTGTTTTTTTTTTTTTTTTTTTGTGTCGCAGCAACTGTATTTCAGTTTTTGACCCAATCAGAATTAGTTATATCTCAAGTAATAAAGGAAAAATGAAGTGGGGCTTATCTTCCACTTTGGAAAATGTCAGCAATATGATGGTATTTTTTACGTTACAGAGATGCTTTTAAATATTGGTGTCAAGCCCTTGATGAAACACTCAACATTGCTGATGCTCTTAACACCTGGCAAGAGCTAGGTTTTCCAAAAGATGCTACAGACAGCTTTGCAGTTGGAAGATCAACTGATATGAGTCAGAAACTTCTTTCTCAGGTTGGAGCTTGGGGATGTTTACATGCAGCAGTCTTAGTGGCTAAGATAGCTCAGTAAGTATCTTATCCATATCTGTATTTCTACCATATTTTAAAGAAATTGCTTATCCAAGACATGAGGCAACTTCAAATTAATTAAAGACCAATAATGAGTTGTTATAAAAAGGACTTATCAAAAGCAGAGGAATTTTTCCTTTCAGGGAGAAATTTGTTCCTTTGGAGAACATTGTTTTTTCCGTTTTCTTGAGTGCTTATCTTTGATCATAAATGCAGTGGTACATTATAGGGAGAGATCATTAAAAGATAACAAAATGATAGAAAGTCATAAGTGCAAGGATTTTACAGTCATATTGATTTCCAACCAAAATATCATATTTCCAAAGTCATTGCACATATTAAATATTAATGTAGCTTGAGGTCAGATTTACGGCCTAAATAAATAACTAAAGTTTTCTGGTGAATTAGAACTAAATGAAATTTGAACTACTTTACAAAAGTCTACCATCAATAAATATTTCCATCCAGTACTCCATGACTGCTGGTAAAATACTATGAGTGTAATTCTGAGCTGTTCCTCAATGTATTGTACAAAATATAAATCTAGAAATATCCCAGATGGCATTAAATGACCTTAGAAACATTATAACCATGAAAGGGCAGAGCTTCCTCCAAGTAAATTGCCTTACCTGTGAAGCAGGTCATATTAATAGCACTGTAAAATATCTATAAGCCAAGGTAGCTTTGTTAGCAGCTGGTATTTCAGGATGAAGTGGCATTGCCACACTTAGAATTAGCACCCAAAAGGAAAAAGAGTGAGTTTAACTTGTTTATAAATGACAGCTCTTCTAATTCTGACCTGTGGCTCAGTCTCTGGTCCAGTTAGGTGAGACCAAATCCCTAGCTGCTTTTACAGGTGTTTGTGGCACTTTTTTGCTGCATTGGATACTATCCTTTTGTTGCTGCTATGTCCATTCCAAATCTTGTCAGGTTTTGGAGGGAGCTGTCCTCCAGGCTTCCCCCTCAGGAGGTTCTTTTGTGTTTAGACCTGACTTGGACTGTTAAACATCTTTCTCTTGAGTTGCTCTTTCTGCAGCAACTTGGTCACAGGCTATAAAATGCAGATTAAAGTAGTCTAATATTGAATTAAAGATTTCTAGGATTATTGATCATAGCACTACCCTGCTACCAGGATGGTTTAAGGCTCTGATGAGGTACTGTGTGGGAATCATTCAATTTAGCTAGACACCTGCCACATGAAAGTCCATGTGCTAGTTTTCTTAGGCTTCCTTTATGGAAAGTAATGCACATTCAAGGTGTGAATTGCTTAATCTGCTTTATCTTTTTAGTTTTGTATGAGATGGATTTTGCACTTAGATTGGCTGTGTCTCTCCTTTAAGTTTGAGGATAACTGGACAGCTCCCTTTGTCTTCGGTCAAATGCTTCTTTGCAGGGCATGGCTGAGCACCTATTTAAAGAACAGGCAGTTGTTTTCCAGAAGGGAAAACATCTCAATTGTGTTAGTATTATTCTTACATTAGACTAAAAACCCAAGGATTTCAATAATTTATATTGATGGGTACATTCATATTTTTTATTATTTGTTGTGCTTTAGGTATATAACAACATCCCAGATGAGATTAAGAACAAAGTACTGCTATTTTTCTGCTATACTTTTTAAGGTAAGAATGCAATTTCAATTCAAATTCATGAAGTTAACAAATTTCTTGTAAAATGACCCTCTTAAAATAATTCTCTTTTCATTTTGGTTGTGAAGGAAGAATGGAGATCAGAGGTAGTTGACAATTTATGCATATTAGATACAATGTTTTTATTCTTTGTTTTTTAACATTATTCCTGTATTATAGCCTAAAAATTATCACTTCAATAGGAGACTAGCATGTCTCAGAGAAAAAATACTGAAAAGTGAAGATGACTAAAAAATTTGACAGTCAAATATATTTTTCTTCTCTTGAAGTATTCTGCTCAGGAAGAGCTGGATGGCATCAACAACAGCAGAGTGCTCTCTCTTAGATCTGTAGAGTCTTCATGGGTTGTCTTAAATTTTCAACCAAGAGCACAGACTTTAGAAAAAATATAATTTTGGATATTTTTTAGCACTGAAAAATATTAGTTTGTAATACTAAAATCTCAGCTCGATAAGAAGTTTGCTCTAAAAATAGAGGATATTAAAAATGATCCAGTTTCACTTACAAAGAAAATAAGATCATTAAAATTAAGTTGCAAACTTTCAGAAAAAAGACCTATAGAGAAAAAAAAATCAGTTTACTTTTAAATGGAAGTTAAGATGCCAGTAATGAAAGTGATATAGGAAAAAGAACTGCAAGTATTCTGCCAGTTATATTCTACTGGGTTCAATGATTACTCATCCCAGTGCAGCTTCAGGAAGTTAACTGGCTTCTTCCAAAACCAAGCAATGACAATGTCTAATATCTTCTGTCATGATCGTGACTGTGAGACCTGTCCTAGGCCACACTGAAAAACTTGTTAAGTTCACCAAAGGGAGAACAACTTGAAGAAACAATGGTAAAGGAGAATTTTAACTTGCTGAACAATTACAAAGCTGAACAATGGTGATGCCACCTTTCGACAGAAATGGTAGTAAGCATTTGTTCCAGTTATATAATGGTAGAAATAATTGTGACTTGACTGAAGTGGGTCTGATATTAATTGGTATAGAAGCAGCTTGCAGGGCAATTGTCTTGAAAAATATAATCAATTACTGTCACTGTACTGCAAGAAGTTCAAGCCTGTAATTTGTTCCTTGAATTGGAAAGCTGTTATAACCTTGTTTAAATTCCACCTCTGGTAGAGGCTTTAGGCTTGTTAATATCTCAGATCTGAGTGTAAACGCAAATTTCTCTAGCGTATCATTGCTAATTACACGAAGATAAACACAATTGGGAAGGAATATCCAACATCAGATAAAATGTTAGCATTCTTCCCTTTTTAAGAGAGAACATTTAAATTATTTCCTTAAATTTCACATTAGTTTTTAGTTACATGATTTAAGCTGTGCTACTTGACCTAGTTAAAGGTGGAACTAGAGTGAAACAAGCTTTTAATTGGCTTTAAAGTCAGCAACTCTCCCAGAAACGATCGGAGAGATACTGTCCTTAGACTATTTACAGCTTGTTTTTTTCTCCATCAATTTCACATGTAAAACATTTTCTCTAAAAATGTTTTTCAGTATTTTGGCTAGAAACAGCTGAATATTTAAGGCATTGATGGAGTTTCACTTATGAAGTAATTTATGAGTTAGAGTTTGTACTGTCTCACTAATACTTTTACATCTTTTCACAAATAATTCACTGTTATTACTTTCAGGCCCTGTTTAGAGCTTCTCTTCCACATCCAACAACTGACTATGACTTTGTACAGTATGAAACAAGGATTCTTATTCCTGGTATTGATTTGTTCTCTGATCGCTACAGAGCTGATATCTCTACTGTAGTTGCAAGTCTGAATTTCATTATGTTTGAACTACATTGTGCAAAACAAAATTTAATAGTAAGTATTATTTTTATGTTCTGGAAATTATTTTTAAGACAGCTGGTCTTACTTTTCTGTGTGGGTGTACTTATGAGATACCTCAGAACCTCTAGCAAAATACCCCTATGGCTAGGTTCTGCGGCACTTAAAACATGCTATAGCTTGCTGTGTACAAGTTTTAGAAAATACAGGAAAGTTGTTTATTCTAGAAGATGACAACACATGGTTCATTTAGCTTAGGCATTTTAGAGGAAATTTTCTATTATATACTATTTAAAATACGCTGTACTGAAAATTACTTTAAATGCAGTATGTCCAGAATGCTTTCAACACTTACTTTCAGTAAATAAAAGTCCCTTCTGCCTTTTTCCTTCTCATGGTCTCTTATTCCTCTGTATGAAGTATTTTTACAACTTCCCTCCTCTATTGGTTATATTCCTATTTCCTCCATTTAATGTCTGACCATTTCCACTTTAGTCCAGCTTCCTTCAAAGGTGCAGGTCTGTGCATTAGAATGAGTAGATTGAATTGATTACTAGTACTGAAAAAGGTGCAATGCTCTCTCTTTTCTAGTTTGGTCCTGTATGCACTAAAAGAATTTCCTGTCAGGTGATTGTATACCTCTGTCAATCAACTCTAAGCATGACAGAAAACTCTCCATCTGAAAAAGTAGATAGATTTTTTCTGCTTTAATGAATTGAATCCATTTATGGCAAGGTGCTGCAAGTGGCAGAGACAGTGCCAGGGAGGGGAAAAGATCGCATGGCTGGCAGCAGGGGAGTAGGAAAAGATTAGGAGGTAGAGATGGAAGAGGAGTTAGACATGAGGAGGCAGAAAGATGTTACACCTTTTTTTGTCAGCAAGCCATTTGTTGGATTGATTTCTTTTGGAACTTCAGGCTGACTCCCATTGTTGCTTCTTCCCATTCTGCTTTACTGGAGTTCACTTTGTTATTTAGCTTTGTCTAACTGTCCTCGCTTGGGGAGATGCAGTGAAATCAAGGAGCAGACAATTACCTGGAGGCAGGGGCACTTAATTTGACTGCTTGCTTGATGTGGCCATGCACATTTTTTGACTCTTTCTGTGCTTTTGCTGGCAGAATATAGATCCAGGTCATGGATCATGGTCAAAGGAATTGCACTTTTAGCAGGATGAGAGCTTCATTTCCCCTGAATGCTTATTGTGTGGGAATGTTTTGGATGGTGGGTGCTAAATTGATTTGACACTTAAATCAAAATACATCAAGATTCAAGTTTTATTAAAAATAAAACTTCAAAGACTAATTTTGTTGAACTACTTCAAATATAAGTAGGAAACTGTATGGGTACAATTAAAACATTTGCCTCAAGCATTTGTAATCCAAATTCAGAAGTATTAAGCTACATTATGAAAACGTAAAGTGAATTTGACAAAAATATAACAATGTTGTTAGCATTTTCTAAGCTTGGGGACATTTTAAAGTGAAGAAAAATGTAAAAGCTGAATAGTAATTAAATTTTGAAAGTTCTTTCATTTTCAATAAACACATAAATCTGTTAGGAAAGAATCTGCTTTTTCTGAAATATTGTACAACAATAGATCACAGAATCACAGAATGTTTAGGGTTGGAAGGGACATTTAAAGATCAACTAGTCCCATCCTCCCATGCCCATGCAGGAATACCTCCCACTAGACCAGGTTGCTCAACACCCCATGCAACCTGGCCTTAAACACTTGCATTGCTGGGGCATTCACACTGGGTAACCTGCTTCAGTACCTCACCACACTCACAGAAAAGAACTTCTTCCTAATATCTAACTTAAATTTCCCCTCTTTCAATTTGTATCCATTATTCCTTGTCCTATCACTACAGTTCCTGATGAGGAGTCCCTTTCCAGCTTCCCTGTAGGCCCTCTTCAGATACTGGGAGGATATACAGTGCCTCTGTACTTTAACAGAGCTCAGTTTTAAAATGTTTTTTTGTTAGTTGTCCCCGCAAAAGATTTCAATTTAAAATGAATGTAAATAAATTTGTCACTAGGTCTCATCATCATCCACTTTATTTTACAATTGGTATAATTTCACTTACACAATTGCAGGAGTTCATTGTGCTTATTTTAAAAAGCTTACAGAATTCTATTATTCTGTTAGTTATATTGAAAAAAATATGGCATCAAAATGCAGACAGTTTTAGAAATCCCTTGTATCAACCTATTTGCATTAGGTTTACTCACTAATGATACAGTAAAAAACCCCACCTTGGTCGTAGAGAATATTTTGGACAAACTTCACTTCTTACATTGCGAATCACATATAAGGTAATATCAGGGGTTAGCTTTAGCCAGCTGAAGAACTTTCTAAAGCATTAATCTTTCAGAGAGCATAGTAGTGATGGTGTGTGATGGTCAAAGCAGTAATCTTATATTATCTGTATACTTGTGATATGTAATTGCAATGTGTATTTCCATAATTGTATGATGTTTATAGCTCCATGACCAACTATTTTGCTACAGATTTTACCTCTGTTCACATTATACCAGCATTTTGTATCTGAGATTTGTAAGGACCCAGCTAAATGTATTGAAGGAAGAATCCTCAAGGTAATCACATAAACTTTCTCTTTCTCACAACATGTTGTATTTCAAGTAAGTTTTTCAATTCTTTGTTAAATGTAGTCAATTTAATATTCATATATTGCTACTATGAAAAGTAATGCCTTTAAGGTCAGCTGTTGCTTAGTGTCTCTTATCACAACACATTGTAGGGGTACTTTCTAATTGCAATTGTTATTTATATTCTCCATTTTAGTAGCATGCAGAGTTATTGATGTAGTTTTACTGTTAATTTCCTACATAGGCTGTTGAGTGCTTCCATAAATTATTTCTACTCTCTTTAACAAAGAGGTGGTTTTCCTTCTTTAGTGAAAACTTTTCACTTGGTATTTTTCATCTTGTTCTACTTTTCTTTTAAATGTTTTCCTAAGTGCAAAACATGAATGATTTTTTTTCCCCAAATGTTCCCTTCTGGATTTGTTATTACTGTCATGGTAGAACAAAGTTCTGTGAAATCTAGGAACAGATTTTTGTCTTTTCTCTAATGTTCACTTGTAGGTTTTTTGGGTTTTTATGGTTGTTTCTTTGGTTTGTCGTTTTTTTTTTTTTAATAATTTATGAGTTTGGGGGGTTTTTTGAAGGCATCTAACTGGTATTAAGAGTCAAAATGGTACTGGTTTTAGATATTTTCAGGAAATGTTGATATGGATTAGGTAAAGTAGTTGAGTACTACGAGACTAAGATGAGTAAAATCTATGAAACAGATTTTGATAGAGGGCTGATCTTGGACAGACAGTCAGAACTCTTACCAGATGAAGTAAGTTCCTTCCCTTTGTCAGGAGCAAGTTTTAAAGAATTTCTTTTTAAAAGAGAAAGACCCATCTTTGAAATTATTCACTATAATATGTAAAAGATTTCTTTCCATTGAAGATCATTCTCCACCAATGTACTCTTCTGGTAGCCAAATCTATTTGAAAATTACCTTTAAATACATTTTATTTTGAGCAAAAAGAATAATTGAAAGACATTTAAATCAAAGACTCTGTTATTTTTTCATAGATTAAAGTACTTACAGATATAGGATTTTTTACGGAGGCCTTTCATGAGCTGTCTTTGCTTATTTGGGGAGAGAGAATTCCATGGAAAATACCAGCAGGATACAGATATACTGAGCAAATGCAGGTAAACACTAGAACAGTATAACATTGAATTATAACAATCCATTTTCTTCATGAAACTGCACATACTCCATATCTGCAGGTTATTACATGTTCCTAAGAAAGTCCTAAATTTCTTTCAATAGATGGATAAAATAGTAGGTTTTGAATGACATTAAAATCTCTCACTAAACAGAAGGAACACAAATCAGTTTGAAATGTGTGTGTTATACACTGAGTACTGCAGATAATACTGTAGAAAAAACAACGTGTGATTTCATATTCAGGCATGAAAAGTATGGACAAAGTTCTTGCCCTGTTATTGGCCAAGTTCACAGAATCTCACAGAATCACAGAATCACCAGGTTGGAAGAGACCTTCAAGATCATCGAGTCCAGCCCATGCCCCAACACCTCAACTAAACCATGGCACTGAGTGCCACATCCAATCTCTTTTTAAACACGTCCAGGGATGGTGATTCCACCACCTCCCCGGGTAGACCATTCCAAAATTTTATCACTCTTTCTGTAAAAAGCTGCTCTAGCCAGGAGCAGGACAGCTGAGGGGCAGCTGGAGCGGCCCTGGCCCATGGCACCTCTCTGGGGCCAGAGGCAGGCTGAGGCTGTGTAGGGGCATCAGCCTGCAGTGGGGGTCAGGGTCAGGCGTGGGGAGGGGAGCTGGGCTCACACACTGCCCAGGGTGACAGCAAAGGGCCACGGGGTCTGGCTGGGCACAGCCTGGGGGGTCTGTGCTAGGGCAGGGCTGCAGGTGGCTGGAGACTGTCCCTGTTGTGGCACTGCTGGGGCAGGGGCTGATAGCCCCTCGGGGCTGGCATGGGGTCCTGGGCCCTGGGGAGGGTGGGGGCAGCCTCAGGAGATGCTGGGCAGGAAGAGCTCTTGCTGCCCACAGAGCCTTGACAGTCACATCACCCCAGGTCAGGTTGATTTTCCCAATATCTGGTCACTAATGTGCCACAAGGGTTGGAAGCGGTTAACCTGGAATTTTGTCTTACCTGTGAGCACATCTCTGCAGGCAGATCAGGTTATCGGGTAAGCCTCCCCCATAACCATCCTTTCCTTGTTTTCCAAGCACATATGAAAATAATCTAATGATTTCATCCCAGATGAATGTAATCAAGGTCTCCCTTATCTGAGTGGTACTTTTGGGTAGGTGACATGACAAAGTATGTGTGTCAGCATTAGACATCTGGACACAGCACTAGGTGAAATTCAGCTTGAACTGCAGGAAAAATTTCTTCACCAAAATCGTTGTCAAGCTTTGGACAAACTTCATGTTTGCTTCCTTTACCCTGTGTTGCAGACAGTGAAGCAGAGCAAATTGAGTTTAATGAGCTGATTTGAAGGGAAATTTCCCTCCTCCCACCTCTGTTAAGTCATTGATTTTATACTCATGTTATAACACATTACTTTTTTTTTGGTTTTGTCCATTTTACAGGCCTTACAGAAATTTGATTCCTCAAAATCTCTCATGACTGTTACAAATTTACAGGTAAGAAAAATCTGAAAGAGGTAAATGTTTTGTGCTATACATAAATATTTATGCTATACATAAATATTTATTTATCTGTCTTAAGGTAGGAATTCTCCAGTTCAGAAAATATCCTTGTTATTAAAAATTCAGTAAATAGAAAATGTATTTTTCTCAATGGATTACTGATTCCTGAATTTTAAATTTTATGACTGACCTCTTGAGGGAAGGGCAACTACCACTTTCACTGTTTTTCAGATGGGAGATCTAATACGTACAAATTTGTGGCTTTTCTGTGCAAAACACACTAGTGGAATTATTCAGGCTTTGTTTTGATATGGACGGTCAGGTGTTTATCCTGCTAAGATATTGAGAGTGTCAGTCTTTTAAAGTTTTAATTTCTATCAGTCAGAGTTGTCTTCACAGATTTGTCCTAATTCAGATGGAGGTTTCAGTCAATTCCTGGGGAAAAAAAAAATTAAAATGGTGACGCTATAAACCAGTGTCTAAACAGTCATTTTCTCATTTTATTTAAAATCTCCTATTCATCAATAACTTCTTTTGTGTTTTTCAGTTTTAATAATTTCCTTTTATTAACCTTCTCACAGATCCATTGAGCTAGTAGAGGTAAATACTAGCAGAATGTGAGAAAGTTAAAACATTAAAACAAATTGAGAAATTAAACCCCCGCCTTTTCCCCTCCACTTTTCTCTGTTTTGTTTACAGGAAGCTTGTGTGTCTCCTACAACAGTTGATATTGCAGAACAGAAATGAGAAGTGTATCTTGACAGCTTTTGATCTCACTAGTTCCTGATTTATTTTGAAGTTGTGCATAATCTTGAGCTTTGATTTGAACACTTCACAGTATATGTGGTGTTGTTACTGGTCTCATGATCTTGCTAATCTGTGTGGACTTTCACCTTCTAAATTTATTAACCTAAAGTGAGAATATTAAACTCATGAATATTAAACTCATGATAAAACAGTGATGCTGTAATGAATAACAAAAATATTCTATGAAATATGCTAGAATTGTCTGATACAAGAATTTTTTTCTTTTCCTAACAACAGAATTTTCTTTGAGTTGAGATTTTTGAACTACAGATTTGCCTACAATGCAGAAAAATAGAACTTGCAGTGTTAATACCTATAACTTCATAGATGCACCTTCTGCTGGAAAACAGATCTCTGAGGCTGTAGCAAGGGCTACTAAGGGGTGAAGTTTGGAAAAAAAAAGAGCAACTCATTCATAATAAATGAGAGTATTACTAATATTATTCATGTGTCATTATTAATAGCAGCAAAGTATGTTTTGAACAAGAAAAATGTAAAATGTGTAATTTCAAATAGTCCCACTTGTTAACTTTCTTGTAGGTACTGGAAGATACATTTAATTGGAGTCTGTCTTCAACAGTGGTGCCACTGTGCAACCAACAAATTATGAATAAATTAACCTTAGCCAAAATGCATCTCATAATTTGTCTTTCTGCCACAATAAATAATATACCTGAAAAAGTTGAAAAAAATATATATTCTGTTGACAACAGCAGCTTGCCAGAGCCAAACAAAGCTGCAGCATCAAATGTAAAAGGTAATTATAAGGATGGTGGAAAAGTTTATTTTTATTGTTTCAAGCATGTTTTTTTCCACTTTTAACTGCATATGAATTAATATGTCATATTCTGAACAATATTAATTTTAAATGTTGCTGAATAACTTCAGTCATTATTGAAATAAGCCGTATTATTACTTTGTTCCATTATTACTTATTTTGATGTTGGAAGTCCCACTTGTAAACAGAGAGAAAAGGGCTGTGTTTTTAAAATTACTGAGAATGCTTTGGTTCTGCTCCTGTTATCTGAAATTTTATCCACAATTTATTTGACAGCTGATGCTGATCAAAATTCAAGACAACAGGAACAAAGAGACACAATAGTGCATCTTGTTGACTGTAAAGATGAATTAAATATGGCCATGCTGAAGGTAATTTTGATTTTTAGGAGAAAAAGATTAAGAAACTGCAGATTGATCAAAAACATTGCAAATGCCTTCAATGTAACAGAAAGGATGATGAGAGGATGGTATGAGAAAGGAGACTAGAAACTTCTGTTTCTAGTCTGACTGTAGTCTTACTAGCTGGACATTAGGTGTTGACTATTTGGTGCAATCATTTTTCATTTTTGGGGTATCATTTTTCAAATGATGGAAAATATTTCCACAATCAGACCTCAGTATGACTATTTCAGCATAAAGGGTACAGACTGAATGGGATTTCAAGATAAAGTCATCTCCTTTCAGAGGGTGCCACATGTCAGAGACTCTTTGATGGAGGCAGTATGCTGTACAAACAAAAAACTTTCTCTACCATTCTCATATGTGAAATATCCCGATTTTTTCATGTTGCTCTTTCTGGTACTTTATTTTGGAGAAAACATACCACAGTTTATTAGCTTCTTTGTTTGAAGGGGGTTTATTTGGTAGGATTTTGTTTTGTTTGATTGTAAACTTTACACTTGGCAGTTTCACATCACAAAAAGACCAAAATTAAGGGTTGACATATTCTTCATTTAGAGGGGTCTTCCACTTTGGAAGTATCTACTTCTGGCCATTGTTACAAGCAAAGTAATGCAAAAAGTACATCTGGAGAATGGAGTATGATTTTGTATGGCAATTGGTATAGGTCATACACTAGAAACTTGAAAGTTTTAGTATAACTTGAAAATAGCACCTTGAAAATAACTAAAATAGTAATGTTCATTTAAATTGAATAGAGCTCATTTAAGATGCATAATATATTTCTTACTCTTTTGATTTTTCTTTAACTATTCTATTCTTTTGGAGGGGTTTTTTTTTTGGTTTGGGTTTTTTTTGTGGGTTTTTTTAAGTGGAGCTCTGAACTTTGATCAAAATAATGTATTGGATGATACAAACCTTTAAATTAATATTTAATTCTGCTGAAAGTTCCACAAGTGAGATTTAATTTAAAATTAACTTCTTTTTAGATGTGGTTTTCATGGTTTCTTACAGCTTTGTTGATCAGAAAGACTGTAAATTATAGCTGAACTTTCAGGCTACATACTGCACACAAGAATGTCAAAATATAGCTGATAAAGATTGCAATACTTCTTTCAACATCTTTAATGTTGTTTTTAATATTGTATTTATTGTTTAAAGTTATTAAGCATAGTTAGAAGTATAGTATAAAATTATCAAGTACAGCTATTAGGAAAAGAATGGGAAATTAGTGAGTAACATTGCTAAGCCTTAAAATATGTAGTTAAGCATACATGGCAATAGTACAGGTACAGTTGTTGCTGCTTTCAACACAATGATTCTGTAAACCCAAGAAAAACAAAATTACACACACACACACCCCATTTATAGAAAGGGCATATTGCATTTGAGTTGATTTATTTTAAGATGTGTTGATAGCAGGCTATAATGGAAAATTATTTCTAAAGAAAATTTTTATTTCTTTATTTTTTTAAATCATACAACACTGTGTTCTTCTCTAGGGGATTTTATTGACAGAAGCTGAAGAAAGTCTTAACTATCTTGTACAGGACATACAGGAAAAATATGGTGGGGACATATCTCGGTATTCTGTGGAAGATTTAGAGGCTCTTATTGAGGCCAAACTTGAGCTTGCTTCTATTTCTCAGCAAAGGCATCAAGCAGCTCTCAGGTAAGTAATACTATGAACAACCTTATCTTGCACAGCCTTGACCACCAATGATTAAAAAAAATTTCTTTATTACCTCATCAATATTGTAAATCTTAGTAGTCATCTGTAAAAACCCCATTAGTGTATTTAGAAATGTAAGATACACAGGCATTTCATTTTTTTATTATTGCTTTACTTTGCTTTTTAAAAGATGATCAGTTATTGGCCCATGATTTCTCTGCGGGGTGTTTTTGTGACAGTGTTGTATAAAACAAAGAAAAAGTTGCAATCTTCATGGTTTTTGGTAAAGTCTGGATATGTTAGATCATGCATTTTCTTATAATTTTAAAGTGTGCAACAGAGCACTAAAGTTGTCTCTGAACTACTGAATTCTACTTTGTTCTAGAATGCCCTTTGTTACTGTCCTAAAAGAACATTTCTTCTTGATGTACTTACTGGTTTCAAATTAAAATGTCAACATTTTATTTTTGAAATTGCAGTGATTAAAATGCATTGAAGTAAACATTAACATATTAGAATAGATTTTAGCAGCATTAATTATATTGTTAGTGATAGCGTCTAAAATACTGTTGTATTATCTCTATATATCTGTATATATCTGCCTGATATTTTCTCCAAATTAAAATGCCCAAATTCTGTGATATTTTTCTTGAGATTCTGATTTCTTCTGGAGAATTTAATGAAGTTACAATTTTAATATTCTTGGACTATATTTGACATACAGAAATATACTAACTCTTTGTAGATGTTAAATTCCAAACATTGTTTTGGTCTTTTAGCTAGGATGATTCTTCTGTTTAGCATACCTGTAATTTTACATTAATTTGTTTTAGAAGGAGGATAGTTTAACAACACATCATTTTATCAGTGTGAAACTCTTTCTATCTAATGTTTTATTAGAGGGAAAAATCTTTGAGTGTACAAATTGCCAACTACAGATGCAGCATACACAGGTGTAGCACCATCACTTTAATCTCAATCTATAGACTAGATTGAGATTTGGTACAATGTAATCAGTATTTGTAATGTTTGTTAGGTCTAATCTAATTAAACACACCAGAATTGATGCAATAAATCTTATATCACAGTAAGCATCAAAAAAAGAAAAAATTAACCTTTTCTTTGTTGTTGGAATAGTGGTGAAGATTGCTGATGAAGTGGTAGGTGGTTCATCAGGCCAATAGATAAATCAGTCTCAATGGGATTTTTTATGCAATTAATATAAAATGATATTTATTCTATGATAAAACAGACCATCTTCCTTCTCTCAGGTCTCTCGGGTGAATAAAAAACCCACCAAATCAAAACCTTTAAAATAGCACAATTTCTTTTGCATTGTTATGGTACAGCAATAAAAGAAATAAAATTAGCAAGGACAGGAGCTTTACAGTGCTGTATAGACTACTGAACTGAAAACAGTGAGAGTCTGCAGCGTGGTCTTTCACCCAGGTTTTGTTTATGTTATTTCAAAAGACAGCAGTTTCCCTAAAATACAGATATTAGGACTGTAATAATTTAGCAGTAATGTCATTAGTGAAGATGTGAAGTAAGAACTTGTAGGTTATTTGTGGACATTTCTAATCACGAAATATAAATCTATTTCAGTGCCTTTTGATTTAGATTAATTGACTATAAATTGTCAAGGAGAAATCAACCAGTCACTGACAGTCACCTTATCATACTTTAGTGTCATGAATTTTATAAAGTCACTATACTAGTAACCAAGGAGCAGTATGCACACTTAGGAAATATTGTGTGTGTAATCTTAGCTTGATACTAGGCTTGGTAAAACCTGCATTAGTAGAGTTCTGTCCCAAACTTTCTCACCCTGCTAAACTGGTTCCAGAATATTCAAGACATTTTAATGCAGAACCCTTCATTTTTCCATGCACTTTATATCCTAGAGACTAGTTTCTCTCTTGGATTATAACCTGTCTCAGATTGAAGAAACTTTTTCTAGGATATCAAGCATTTCAATGGATGTCAAGCATTTTATGGATCATTTTTTGTGACTCAAATTTTTGATGGGTGTTTGTTTAGTGGGTCTTATATATTGATAGTGGTCAGTAGCAGGAAAAAAGCCATCAAAAAACAAAGTAAGGGTTTGGGGTTTTTAACCCCAAACAGTTTTTTTTGTTTTTTTTTCTTTGCAGTTTTATCGCACTGCCATGGAAACTGCTGATATGTCTGCCTCAGATACAAATGAAACATTTCTTCAGACAGCTGAATGTTTCCTGCCTGCCAGCCTAGAAATCAAACTTTGCATGATATTACAGAAATTCATCTTGTTTTTTTCCTTTGGCAAAATGACCTAGTGGTGAAATTGTTATAGTCAGCTGTACTTTCCTATTTTGATCATCTTGTCACTTTCTGGTTCAGCTGATAAAAGGATGTGTATTTTGTCAAGGGAACTATATAGGCACATCACTCTTGTTGACAGCAGAAGAGGGTCACAAAAATTTCATCAAGGGAAGCTTCTGCATTACAAGCTTCTGTCTTGAAAAAAATATATGCTTCAGAATAAGTTTATGTATAGAACTAATCCCACTGATCTCAAGGAGAGTACTTACATGGTGTCTGTCCTATAGATGTGAGCTTTCTAATTACCCAAATATGTGCTTGTCTAGTTATGTGAATAAATTGTGACTTAAAACTAGACATATATGAATCTTTGGACTTGTGGTCTATATTTTGCTTAAGAAATTTTTATGTAAGCATGTAGGTAAAAATAGCATCATTTTCAATATTGCTAAATGTTGACAAGAGCAGTTAACTGGAGGCAGTGGTGCTGAGGAAGTTAGGTTAATATTTGTTAATAGCCTGTATATACTCTTGGGTGCTGTACCTTCTCCAATGTATTTGAGATATGTGAGCCATAGCATCTCAAGCAATGTTTTAAGAAAAGTCAGATTTTTCTGTAATTTTAACTTTGATGCCTGGTTTCAGGGGAGAACTCTCAAAAAAAGAGAAGCAGTTGGGGTACATCATTGCATTATCCTTATTTTCTATTTGCTTTTATAAGCAAGTTCTGTTTCACGTTTTCCGTTGCTAGAGAGAAATTTACCATCAAATTCAACATTGATTTATTCTGTTTTCATTTTGTTGAATAAAACTGAGGTAAAGGGATAATGAAGGAGATTCATGAGAATTGAATTGTGAGAGGTAAAAGCCAAGGTATTAACGACTTTGGTTCTCCTTGTTACTTTGGGGTCTATTTGTGCTGAATTGGTGTAATCCATCCAGGTCTGCATCACAAAAACAGCAAAGAGGATAGAATCAGAAATGACAGGAAGACTTTAAATGCTCTCTTATCTTAACAGGAGGTTATCCATCCTGTGGTTATACATATGTTGACAGAATAATGAGAGCAATTTAGAAGTAGTGTAGCTCTTGTCCTGACTTCTTTGTGCAAGATCTTTGCCTTTGCAACCATCAGTCTAGAACATCTCAAAAGCAGTAAATTCACAGATCCTGAATCCCTCTTGCATTAAAAGCTCTTTACATTGTCCTAGCAGTGTAAAAAGGACTTTAAGGTGTTAATAATGCTTTTCTATTTTCTTTTTTTTTTCATGAGCTTCATGACAGCCAGTCTCTATGTAAAGAGAGTCTCTCTATGTAAAAAACCAGCATAGATAAGAACTTTGGTTATGCATTTTTAACAATTAACCTGCTGAAAAATCTTTTAAGTGGTGAGCTAGGGATACTCTCTGGTAGTTTAGTATTATTAGAAAAATGTTTCTGTGGGCAGAGAATGTGTGGAATTATAAAAAAAACCAAACAAACAACCCCCAAACAAACAAAACCAAACTCAAAAATGTTTTAGAGAAGATGTAGGAAAGTACAGATTTACAGACAAAAAGGAAAATATACAATTGGGAAAAACCAATACAAAGAGACCTTGATTTTGGCAATTCTCAGAATATTTTGGGTAGAGTGTTCTCTGGACAACAATTCTTGTTATAAAAAAGATCTTCTGTCTATGATGGCTTTGCAGATGTCTTCATATCATGAAAGTAATTGTGTACACACATTTGTATACACATTTTTGTACATGTAATGAAAATTGGACATTTTCTGAGTGTATCTGAATGCTTATAAAGACAGCAAAAAATGAAAAAACCCAGTAGTTAATATTTTAAGAAACCTGAAAATATTTTGAGATCCAAGCCCATCATTTTTTGACATGTAGGGTTGAATGCTGCACCAGTCCTAATGGTGTGTGTATCTTTCTAGGTGCTGTTCAGAGTGAACTCCATAAAAGAATTTAGGATATGGGGCGGGGGGGGGTACGGTAGATGCAATGCCATGTGACTTCTTACTGATGAGGTTTTGCCTCATCACCTTGATGGTGTTTGCTAAGATCCTGTGAGCATTGGACCATGTGGATTTTACAGAAGGATTCATGTATAGCCCGGAAAAGTTTTAAGGAGGAAGGTATTAACCTTGGTTGTGGATGACATAGAACTCTCCTAATATATCTTGTAATTTTCAGTATTTTTACATCTTCTAATTTCTAAGAACTTATCTCTGAAGACAGATACGCCATGATTGGTCTTGGTCTAGTGATTTGACTAAGTCTAAAAGTTGGACTTGATGATCTAAAAGGTCTTTGCCAGCCGAAATGATTCTACGATTCTGTGTGTGACTGGAAGTTATAATGGAGTTCTGTTTTGATTGTTCCAACAGAATATGATATATCTTAGCTTATATGCTATTCATAAAATAATGGAATCATCAGGGTTGGAAGAGACCTTAAGCTCATCAAGTCCAACCATCAACCCAGCACCACCACTGTGACCCCTAAACCACTAAATTGTATCATCCAGATCCAGATGCTTCTTAAACTCCTTCAGGGATGGTGACTCCACCACCTCTCTGGGCAACCTATTCCAATGCTTGACCACCCTAACAGTGAAATGCTATCAGGTTATGTCTGTTATTGGCAAAACTTTTTCTCTTACTGCTGTTTTGTCACTTTCATAATGCAGTGCCTACAAATCAGAAAATAGTCTGAGTGCAATCTTGTTTTACTGAAGGAAAAATTGGTAACTGCTGATTTACATCTGTGACATAGTAAAAAATGAAGTATCTATTTTAATGAAATCATAAAGTGGCAAATATAAATAGTATTTTTGAATAATATTGCTCTATACGACAGTGTTGCTTTGGCTTTCTCTGCAATTCGACTTCTCCAAGATGCAAAAGTTTTTAGCACGGATGTTACACATTTTGAAGAAGAAAAGGATGAAAAGGACTGTTTGGTAGGTGTGGATATTTGTTTTAAACTAACCTTCCTTTGTATACGAATCTTTCTCATATTAAGTTTTGAGTGATTTTCATAATATTAGAACATAGCAGTCATTTGTATTATTTGGTTACCATTAATCTGGGGAGAAAACGAACTTTGACATGCTTCAGATACCTTCTTGCCTAAGGTGTACTCAATGTGTCTAATCATCATTACAATTTGTATGAGGTTAGGAATTACAGTTTTTATTTCTTTACTCTCAAATGGCAGCACTGAAAATCTTCATTTGTTTAACCCCCCCTCTCCCAAACAAAAAGGAAGTGAAAACAATAGCTATCAGTTGAAAATCTTGTATTATTCAGTTAAGGTACTTTGGATTTTCTGATTGAAGACTGAATTGGCTTTCAAAGAGACAGGTGGACCGTTTCACGTCATTGCTGTGTTCCACACAGAGCAAGATTTCAGCTGACTTCTGCTGTCCAACACATAGGGATTCTGACCTCTGCTTTGGAAAGCCTGTTGGTCACACACCACACAGTCACTCTTGAGTGCACAGTGAATCAAATTGACTCACATGGACAGAGCAATTGAGCAGTGAGATTTTGTAATGTCTATTGAGACTGGACTTTCTTGTATGCAATGTAATTATTTTCTGTCTGTTTTAGGACAGTCCTGTAGCCACTAACTGAGCTATCGGCATTTTTTCTCTCATTTTCATCAATGCAAGACAGCCATGATGATTTTTTGTACAAGTAAATAGCAGGTGGTGCATTGTCCATTGCAACTGATTGCAATTGATTGCTTGCTGAAACAAATTGTAAACATGGACTGTAGAATTTTAGTAATAGAAAGACTTTTTAGAATATATGAAGATAGCACAAGGAGTTGAGCTGAGAATTCTCACAAACACTTGTAGTACTACATTACACTAATATTTGTTTCTAAACACCAGAAACACAAAAAACTGGAAATCAAAACCTAAAAGTTTCTTTCTAGTCATTATTGAGGTACCAGAAATTGATACTGATCCTGCTCTACAATTAGACTTTTATGTGCCTTAGAATTTTGTGTAATGTTCCTGTTTGAGTGGAATAAAATCCCAACCTATAATTATTCTTCATGGCAAATATAGTATATAGATATATTTATGGAGTCTCACATAAAAAGTAGTTTAATATTCAAAGTGGTTGAAATTATTTTTATATATATTAAACTGTAAATAATAAATGGCCTCCTGTTATTAAAAAAATATGTATCTACCCTTCAAATAAACTTCTGTTTAGGATGTTTTTATTATTTGTAATACATTTGTATTAATTTAATTTATTTTAGACTGATGCTGCCCTGTTCCCTTGTTTGTAGTAAAGTATGTTACTCAGAAAGTAACACTCTTCTTGCTTTTGGAACTTATTAGGACTCCAACACTGAAGGTGTTCGACCGCCTCCCAGTGTAACAGCACCAGAGCACATGAACGTACGTGTGTGGCTGAGGTGTCGAGCAATGTTAGTGACTGCACTCGTGACACAGATACAGGGTGTTGGTGATATGAAAGGTACTACTCTTTCTTGGTTTAGATTTTGGGATTATAATGGGCCTATAGAGGCACAATTCTTATTCATAATTAAAAAATACTAACGTTAATTCTGGGACTGTATTATCACGGAACTATAATTTGTATTAAATTCATCTGATCCAATAAGGAAAATATATTTATGAGTAAATTCTCTCCTAGAGCATGAAAACAGGAAGTATTATATAAATTTTCATTTAATGGTCATTATATTGTGATAATTGTGTCTAAAAGTTTCAAATGTTCTAGTGTAATTAAGAAGGTATGGTTGTTTTTAAAAGATCAGGGGGTGTGGCCAACAAGATCAAGAACATTATGTTTTGCACCAGGAGGTGTTGGTTTGTGAGGATCCCAGACAGAAAGACATTGAAAACTCTGTAATGTATGTCTTAGAATGCCATATTTTTGAGTTAACACTATAAAAGAAAAATGAGATAGTGTAAATAATTTTCTATTACTGCAAAGGCTGAGTACTTTTGGTTTTAAAAGTCTCAATATTTTTCACATTCTGTATCTCTAATAAATGAAATATCCCTACATAACTCCTAAAAATGTTCCAGATTATTTTTT
>VXAD01005470.1:0-28197 GCA_013399195.1 Dicrurus megarhynchus | reverse complement strand
GGATAACAGGGGGACCATTTTGCTTCCTGACACCATCTACCAACCCAGGAGGACAGTTGTCCTGAGGACCATCCGTCTTTCCAATAAAGACCGAGGCAAAGAAGTCATTTAGCACTTCCACCTTCTCCTCATCTGCAGTTACTAAATTCCCTTCTACATCCAGTAGGGACAAAGGTCGGTCTTACCCTTCCTTTTGTCATTAATATATTTGTAAAAACATTTTTTATTTTCCTTTACAAGGATTGCCAAATTGAGTTCAAACTGAGCTTTGGCCTCCCTAATTTTTTTCCTACATGCCCTAGCAGCCTCCTTAAATACTACCTGAGAGATCTGACCCTCCTTCCAAAGATGATACATCCTCTTTTTATTCCTAAGTTCCTTCAAAACCTCATTGTCCACCCACGATGGACATTTGCCTCATCGACTCATCTTTAATTGAAAGCTTTCAAGGTGCATAATATGGCAATATGCACACATGATACAGTGTTTCTACAATTTTTATAAGGTTAGTTAATAAGTATAACTGTCAAATGTTGTCCAATTAGAAGAGCAGTTGGTTAAGTAATTTCTACCCGGGGTCTGCCCCACTGGAGGCCCTGCCCTGATCTTTTAGCCACACACTTTATTGTGCCTATGATGTGTGATGTAAAACAAAGTGTCCTTTCTAGACTAAAGGCAAGACTAAACAGAATTCCAAGAATGTATTTGTAAGGGTTTGTTCAACTATGGGATAGAGGAGGAAAAGTACTAGAAGTTATAACTATGTATTAACAGTCTCCAAAGTTACAAATACGTGAAAAATATATAAAAAGATAAAAATCTTTAAGCATCACAAGAAACACCAAAGCACTAGCAGGAGTTTCTGCTAATTCTGCAGAAGCTACAAAATGGTCAAGGAGATAATTTTCCTCTGTTTGCTGACTATGCGGTAGGACAGAGTGCCTCAAAAGGAGCAAGAGCAATAGAAGCACATAAAAAACAGATTACCTTTGATTTTCTAGCATGTGGGTCTGTGACTTAGCCTATCTGAGGGAGGTAATGATACGCAGAAAGGACTCTACAACTCGAGAGTTATAAAGTAGGTATGTTTATTGCAGCGCTGGACGCATGGGGGGTAGCCCCCAAAACCCATGCATGCCCTGCGGTACTCAGCTTGAAATATATCTGGTTACAAATTGCATATATATTTGGTTACACAGTATACCTATACATATTCATCATCTGTCTCTGCTTCATATTATAATTAGCTCAGCATTCTATTATGCCTGCGCAGTGCCACCTGGTGGTCGTGGGCTGGGGTCTCCGGGATGAAGTAAGCAGTCTTCCTCAGATCTGAACTCTTCACCTTGCTTCCTTGTGCGTGCTCTCTGAGGTTCTGGTCCAAGTCCAAACCCCAAAGCTGGTTCAGGCCGGTTCCAAGGTCTGAAAGGAGGATCTTTTGGTCACAGTTTTTTCCCCTTATCAATGGTCTGGTATCTTATCCGTATCCTCCCATACATCCTTCCCCTTTGCCTGGCCAGTATAGCAAATGTTCAGCAAGCTGTACATTGTTTAGCAAGCATCTGCAAAGTTTTGCAGTACTAGCAGTACTCACAGCAATTAACCCCTAAAATCTAAGCCCTCTGTATCAGTAAAGAATAACTTTTGCACAGCTGGATATTCAGGTTCATTTTATTGGGTCCCCAAAACTAGTCTATTCAGCAGTAACTGCAGGTGCTCTTCACCCTGCATAATGTAGTTAAAATTAATGACCCTTCTCTTGGGAGCAGTCATCATTACAGGAGCCAACATTAAGATGTTATCTGATAAGAAGAAAGGGATTTTTACACTTGTCTTTCAGGTTCTTTAGGGAAAAGGGTTTTCCTTCTAGGACCACTGAATCTTTGTTATCTCTCATGCCACAAGAAAGTAAGATTATTTTAAATGTGCTGCAATATTTGTAATATCCCATGAACAAACAGCATATTAGCCATACATATGTGTGTGTGTGTGTGTGTGTGTGTATATATATAAGTTTATATTCCCAACATCAAAAAACCACTCTTTACTCTGCCTAAGATGGCTCCACACTTAAGAGGATAAAGATACCGGTTTCCACAGTCCCGACAAGTCCTAAGATCAGAGTGCAGGCCAGCCGTGTGGGCAGATGAGACCTCCAGCATGGGACTAACCTGAAAAAAATTCCTTGTCTTAGGCTGCTGAATGCAGCCATGGCAGGGAGGACTTCAGGGGGACCAGGAAATGCTGGGTGTCTGGGGCAACCTTCTAGGCAAAATTCAGCAGTGGACAACCCACCAAAAACCAAGGGCAGCCAATTGAGGACATTGCTCTCCAGACATCAAGCCCCAAATGACTGTTTATTTTACACTGGAACTATTACTAGTTGCAGTATGGTAACAAGAGATGACAGCCTTAGGCTTTGTGCAGAGGGAAGAATAACCCAAAAAACCCATAAAAAAGCTCTGGCTCAAGAGAATGTTCTGTAGGTCAGTGCAGGTCATGGATAACACCTGAGCAGGCAAAAACAACATTTACCTATGCATGATCATGTCTTCTGTAGATACCTCCACAGTCATCACATGAGGCTGTAACTTGCATATTGGGCCCATTGACTCCTACTTACATGGGGACAACAGGAGCTGTAGCTGGAAAGAAGCTGCTGAGAGGAACTGACAGAAAACCTCTGGATTTTATTTTCCCCTTCCCTATTTCCCACTGAATGGTTGTCTCATTCATGTCACCTCTTAGCCTGATGGGAAGGCATGGCAGCTGGCAAACCTACTTCACCTCATCCTTTATCTTTCCACACATTTTAATAACTTCACCATTTGCTACAACTCCTGACCTCACACTCACTCCTCTTTACTTTTGCCTTAAGAGGATTTTTTTTCCCTATTGCCTTCACAAAGAATGTGCTTGCATCCTACTAACACTGCTTGTGTTTTCCACAATCCCTACAAAACAATCTACATTGTGCAACTCTTTGGTCTGCAGGATCCTCTTAACTTCTTGCATAACATGAAGCATAAGGAGAATGCTTGCTAAAGATGCCTGCTAAGAACTTCAAACATTATTCCAGTAGCTAAGCAACAGATCAGTCAAGGTCTTTTCACCTACTTCAGGCGGTGTTTTTTTTCCAGTCCCATTCACATTATAAAGCTAAACAGCAGCAACACTGATTCGGTTACTTTCTTGTAGCTTCAGCAATTTGCTCAGTTTTATTACATGGCTTGAACAAAACCCCTAGAACAATTACAATGCAGCTCATGTGCTATAAGCAAGCTGTGAATTTAGAATAGCCAAATGCAAAATTTAAATTGGACAGTTAAATATTTGAGCCTGAACCCTGCTCTTTCTGCATATCCTCACTAGTGCAATTTGAATGCTCAAATGTTATGAAAAGATCAAAGAATACAATATTGAACTAACTCAAGGTTGATTTTCAAAGTCAAAAAAAATATTCATAAAACAGTTTTCTGCTATTTGTTAATTTCTATTAGCTGGCCAGTGATCAGAGACTTAAATTGTGAAAATATTCTTTTATGTCTTGGTTCTGATTCAGAAGAGAGAACAAGTCACCTCCACATTTTTATATTACTTCTCCATTGTGGCCAGGGTGAGTGCAGAAACTCAATAACCTGTTTCGAACACCTTGAGTTTATTGAATGCTTCCAGGCCCTTCACGGCATAACTAGTTTCCTGCTCCCATTTCACATGGGTCACTATGGATGCTGAAAAAGCTTTAGCAAGGAATTTCTTCAGCTCTCAGCAGCATTTTGTGAGAGCTCTGTCTTTCCCATGCAAGTAATTCAAAACAATGTTACAGTTCTGTAAACTTCTGCACCTGCTAAGTTGTTATTCACCATTGTTACGGTTCCAACTAGAAAATATTTAGAGGTGGGTGTCTTAGAACTTGGCCAATCACCTTAAGGGGTGGATGGCCGAAAGAACCAATTACCTTATGCCATAGTGTTGCAGTGACCCAGCCCACCTTGGAGATGAGTGACATCCAGTGGGTGGATTTCCCCGCCCAGGACTGTAACTCTGAGGGAGGATCCGAGGGCGGGATGGAAGTCTAAGTCCACACCCCACTGGGTGTCTCCTTTGGCAGCATCTCCTCCTCCCATTCTAAATGTTTCTTTGATGTTTAGCTGTTCATTGGTTTACAGGCTCATGTCTATTCATTAGTCTCATTACTTATGCAGTTATGTTCTGGAAAGTTCTGTTCCGTTACACTTATCATTGGTTGATTTGAATAAGTTCCCCCCTCAATCCCCTTCCATTGGTTACATGTCACCCCTTGTCATTCTCCTATTGGTCTGTCCCTTTGCTCCTCCCTGTTTCCACCCCCTATATAAAAGGCACTGTAACAGCCATCTAGGGGCTCTTTTGGTTGTACCGTTTTCGGATGTGCTTTCCTGTTGTCCCCTCAGGGCAGAGACTAGAGCTGGGAACTGAGACACCAAGAGATCCCTCTCTGGTTCTTTACTCTCACCAGTTGCTAAGCAACACCCGACTGCAGCCTGCTCCATTGAGAGCCGAAGGCACACAGCGCCAGGGGAAGCTGGCTGAGCTTTAGACTGCCTCGCTGCTGGGGCACCGAAGCTAGTTGCCTGCCAGGCCTCTGGGTGGCCGAGTGGGCAGAGCAATACCATATAGTACACTTTTTGTGAACTAACATATAAAAACCGTCTTAAGAAATTACTAAATCGCTTCAGCCTCCTTGAACCCTGAGCCTGGACTTTGTGTCATTTCTCTGTTCCGTGGCGAGAACAGCGACAGGTCACATTGCTCAGCATCCTCAGGTTTATGAAGCAGTAAAACAGTGCTTAAAACCCCATTTTCTGCTTTACTCTTTTAACAATGTCATTCTTTTCTACAGCTCTCTGTTTTAGGTCCCCTTTTCAAATGTTAGTTTGCTCCCCACATTCAAAACCCTGCAGAGGCTTGGGAAGTCGTATCTCACTCTCCGTCCACAAAGCCTCTTCCCTGTGTACAATCAAACAAATTATTTTGCATATTCTCCCATGCCAGTCCTTGTTTCCAGTGGAATTTATGTTACTCCTTTCAGAAATGAGGTGGGTGGGAGGAAGGGGAGCCCACATACTGTGTGCCATTTATAACAGATGGGTATCCCCTGGCTGTAAGTTGTTCTCATTTTGTTATGAAAAGTAAAGCAATGGGTTTCATAACTGGTTCATCCTTTAAAGAAAAAAAAGAGGGTCAACAGAGGCATTTGAAAGCATGTGGGACTTCCAGACCAGGAGATGCAGGAGGAGAGCAAAGCTGTAAGGACATCCTTCTGGGTTTCCAAAACAGACAAGACAGTTTCACCTTCTGCTTATTAGTTTACAAAAAAAAGGGAGATGGGCACTCCCATAACTATATATAGGTGTTTGGCTCAGCAATGTTAGGATAAGATCCAAAAAGATTTTTGGGACTGAAGGGCTCATATATACTCTTTATTGCTCTTTAAGATTAGACAAGTGATACTACAGCCACCTAACCCTCATACATGCAGCTTAGCTTTGATGGCTATTGACCTCTGTAGTATTTACCAGCCACCTTGTTCTAGTGCTTCTAGAAAGCCCAGAGACATCCACATTTACAACCTGAAGGTACCTAAACACATTTGGCAGTCCAGTTCCAAGTTTAACTAGCTTGATGGCAGTATTTGACACCTGAATCTTTTATTATACCACTTTTTACACATTGAAGAGCAGACTAATTACTGCCAAGCATTCAATTATTCCTTTTTTTAACAAGACAGCTCTTGCATTAGAGGGCAGTATTAATCGTTCTGTCTCTTCTTCTGTTGATGTAATTTATTGTTTACAGTTAAAAAGTCCATTAAAGAGCCAAACTTCGATGTGGAAAAAGAAAAAAAAATAGTGTTGAAATAGAAGTGTTGAAAGAGGAGCAAATAAAATTATAAGGATAATTACTTTGAACTACTTTAACCTATTTCAAAAGGTAATAAATAGGGTATTCACACATATCCACCAAGGACTGTATTCTTCCATGATGAAAGATAGAATATAAACCAATGTTATTATGATAATATGATAATCTTATATCCTTCAGTAACTTCTTGTACTTAACTGCTTGTGGTAATGCCATGATGATTTTTTGTCTTTATTTTTAAACCCCTTTTTGTGCCTTTTTGCAGCTTCTGTATTCCTTAGTGCTTTTTGCCTACATTCATGGACTTGTTTGTTAAGCTGGGAGATTAAACATTTTAGAGGTTTCGTAGTTAGGGATCAACATGCCCCAGACCCCAGGGTCCTCTCCAGAACACATTTTGTAAACTAAGATAGAACCATCCAGGGGAAGGTTCCTTGGGGAGGGGGGCTCATGTTAGCCTCTCATTGGGGAATTTATGATAGATATGCTAATTAGTAAAACCTATGTTATACTAGATATTTGGGGGGGAGGAGAGGTTTTGCAGTGTACACTGAGGTGCATTCGACCTGGATGTAGTGCACCTAAGGATCCTTAAAATAAATACCAAAGTAAAATCCCTTTTTCCTTTCTAACTGTATTTGACTCTTGATTTTAAGACCAGGAAAAGACATCAGTGGTATGAAGTATTTTTTGTAATCAAGTTCCTTGAAAGAGTTTTCCACCAAGATTGTTTTTTGGTTTGGTTTGGTTTAAGTCAATTTAAACATTTCAATAAATAAATTGTATCAGTGTACATCCACATAGCAATTTTTCCCAAAAATCTTTTCCACAGAGAAGCTCTGCCTCCAACACATACCTATTACCAACCTCAGCAAGTTGTCACGTCAGTGCTGGTTTTCTTTCTCAGAATCCATCTACTCTTTTTATGTGTCCAATTAGAAGAAAAAAGCCTTTGCAGACAAACCTGCAATTCACCTCAGTATGCAACAGAGCTGTTCTCAGGCAGCTCATCTACAAATGGTCTCATGGAACACTTTTATGCAACTGCTCCTAAAGAGCTGACAGTGCCCAGGTACTGCCAGCCAGGAAAGCGATGGATCAGACACATTATTTTAAAGCTACAATATATTCTAAGACCCATGAAGGTTGGGTTGATCTCTCTTGACCCTGCTATGCCAGAGCTGAAACAATGAGCCCTGGGGGGCTTCAGATGTGTCCCCCACTGTCGTCCTTTGCTGTGGGAGAGGAAGAGAAAGCCTGCCTCTGGTCTGGTCCCACCTGTTCCCAGCATTGCCCCAAAAAGAGAAGGGCAGCACCATCCCCATGGAAGATGATGGAAGCTGCTGGCTGTGCTGCAGTTTACAGGCCAGAGCCAGCAGAACCAGGGGACAACCTGCAGAGCATCACAGCCAACAGCACTGACCCGAACCCTAACAAATCAGCATTATTCACATTACAAACTCAACTCTATATTTTATTTTGCACTAGAAGACAGTGGTCCGGGAGAAAATTAAATTAGTTCCAGAGACTGTGATCCCAACATGCAATTTCAAGAGTTTACCTGTGCAACTCACCTGCAGGACATGATTTTAGGTACTGCTGAGAACCCTTTGGGAGCAGTAACATTGAATTTATTGATTCTGTATTTATGGTCATCTAATTTTTGGTTTGCCTTTCTCTGTGTCTGAGCTGACAGGATTTTATTGTGCATCAGCACTGAAGCATGACACCATTGATCTCCCAGCTGTGCCAGTGTCACTCAACTTATTTTGCTCACAAATACTGTTAAAAATTATTTCCAAAACCTGTTTTAACCCACTCATTATCTGCAAAACCAGTCGGTCACCTGGGGCCACAGGGCTGCATTTTGCTGTGACACAGCACAGACCAGGCTATCAGTGCCATTTGCTGCACCATCAAGCAGCTAAAACCAGAGAATTATGAAGTTCTTTTCCAAGCAATCTGAGGAATGTAATTTACTGAATTCTTAAAAAAAAAAGCTTTGAGAGGTCTCAGCCTCTGTGTTTTGGGGTTGTGGTTTGGGTCATGTCCATGATGGAGTAAGTGATAGGCACTGAAGTAATATGAGGGGACATGAATGGATATATTCAAACTTTTATTGCAAAAAGTGGCACCTTTCAGTCAAAAGTAAGGAGAAGTGAGCAAATGTGTGACAATGAAGTACAGCCAAGCAAATGCAAGATAAATATAACAGCATGAAAAGCAGCAAGAAGTAGCACAAATTGTTGTCTCATTGCTGGCATGAAATGTCATAGAAAGCAAGGAGAGAATATATGAGATGTGTATTAAATTATTGCTACAGTTACACACTGTAGTAATGATGGAGACAGAGACACTCCTCTATTATCTTTCTATATTTACCCTGTGGGCAAAATAGTTCTTTTTCCTGCTACACAAATGTAGAGTAATTAGTGCTACAAATGCTTGATTTTCATTTCTTACGCTAAAGTAAATCAAGAGTGAGTGTCTATAAATAACATTATTCTAATATAAACAGATAAAATAACAGAAATAAGACAAAGATTTTTTTAATGTTCATTATTTTTATCTATTTATCTGTTTGTTACAAATAGACAGGAAGAAATGTGAATTTGCGATCTTGATTTTTTTGCTAAAAACAAGAACAGAAGGCAAGTTTCCACATACAAAAGGTAAACAGTGTTAAAAGAGGTCTGAGACTGGACAGGAACGATAAGATGAGTGCAAGGTTTTTATAAACAGACTTGTTTATGTTATTTGTACCAGAACTAGACTTGCTGCATAGAAGAGCTGGGAATTCAGGACTGATGGTCTATCATTTACTGGATAGTCTGAGGAAGATGAAAAAAAACAAGGACAACCCTAACAAAATCAGATACTGCATCTGAAGACAAGGAGGAAGAGTTGATGGAGTAGTTCAGGTCTTATGCCAAAAGGCTGACACAAACTCAGAACCCAGACTTCTAATAACAATGCTACATCCCACAGATCCCTTGTCAACAATAAACTGTGTCAGCCCCAACTTTTCTCAGCCATCAGTTATTCACTACTGCAGCTTAAGATTACTATTTCTTATTCTTCCTCCTGTCGCACTGACCGCTCGGCCACCCGGAGGCCTGGCAGGAGACTAGCTTCGGTGCCCCGGCCACGGGACAAGTTAGAAGCAAAGCAGGCTGGTATCAGCTCCTCCAGGAGCTGTCTGCCCTTGGCTCTCAAGGGAGCAGGCTGCAGTCTGGTGGTTCCTATGCAACAGCGAGGATAAAGGAGGAGAGAGGGACCTTCCGGTGCAACAGTTTCCAGTTTATTCCCTGCCCCAGGGGGTCACGAGAAGTGAACGTCTGGAAGGGATGCAACCGAAAAAAGCAAGGAGAAGGGGGTTGCAGGGGATTTTATATCACAGAAAAAGAGGGGCGGAACAAAGGGATAAGCCAAAGAGGAAATTACATGGGGTGACAGGTAACCACTTACAAGGGGTTGAGGGAGGAACTTAATTCAAACTGACCAATGGGGATCACAATGAAACAGAACTTTCCAGAACGAAATTACATAGTCAATAGAGGCTTTGAATAAACATGAATGAGCTAACCAATGAAAAACAGAAAACCAAAGATGCTTCTGGAACAGGGGGAGGAGATGCCTCTAAGGGTGACCTCCAGAGGGTTGTGTTCTTAGACTTCAGTGCCGCCCTCAGATCTGCCCTCAGGGTCACTGTCCTGGGCGGGGAAATCCACTCACTTGATGTCATTCAGCCCAAGAGTGGGCTGGGTCACTGCAACATCCTCACACAGACATGGAGAGGTTGCTCTGTACTACTCTGTAATAGCTGTCGTAAACCTGGAAACAGTTACATCTTCCTTCAGCCTTCCGATGCAGATAATCCCACTTTGTTTAATCCTTTCCACATAGAGCATGCTCCTTTTCCTTTTTTCCTTGAAACTGACTGCAACCGGTCTGTATTTTTCTTTATGTATAGTGGCTAAGACTGCATACATTACTGCAGCTGAGGCCTTAGCAATGAGCAGAAAAATAACTCCAGGGCCTTACAAATTGCCTTTCTGTTTATACTTCCACCACCATTTTCACAGTGGCATGGTACTGTTGACATATGTTCAGCATGTAAACACAGCCAGGCCCTAAAGCTTTTCCTCAGTTATTTGCCATGGTTTGTTGTTGTAGATAATTGTATCTACGTGCAGTTGTAGCAGGCTGCTCTGCCTGGAGGGGGGGGGTAAAAGAGATGGAACGTTTTCCCATTTGCAAAGCTATAAATGGTGAATGGGGCCACTCATTGCCTTTGGTGTTGAAGAACGCCAAAATCAGCATGAATCATTAACCCCAGTTAAACATCCTGAGGAAGAACAATAGTTTTCCTGAGGGAAACTGGCACAGGTGCGGATGTGGCAAACAAAATACCTGCTAAAGGAACCAGCAAGTGATACTACTGATAACTTAATTAAAGATGCTAAATTGACACAGCTGGCCTGGAGATGGATGTGCAGATTCCTCCCTTTCAGTGGGGATGCCTCTCAATTTTACCCCTCAAGGTTGAGTGAAATGCTCACTGTTTTCTAAGTATTATATTCTTTCAGCAATGGGTTTGTCCACACATTTTGAGATTAATCTTTTTGAAAATGTTGCCTGGAGCCCACACCTCTGAATGTCAGTGGGAAATCAGATCCATCTTAGTTTTTTACTCCATTTTTCAAATGAAACTAAGAAGACATTTTTCATAGAAACAGTTACAACTTGTGCTCTACAGATATTACTATGTATAATTAGTATAAAGCTGGTTGATAATTACATCATGATGAATTCACTCCATAATGCAGCTGTGCAGTATCTGAAAAAGTTAGTCAAATGTGGCTAAAAGAAATAAATGCCCCAGATCTAGACAAACTGTTCACACTCATTCTTTCTTCATCCACTAGCATGGTCAACAAGCACCTAGTCATGATGAGAAAGAAAACTAAACAGTTACTTTAGCCATATTTCACAATTCTATGCATTGCAATCTTTAAAAATTTTAATAGAAATACCTTGCTGTGCATTTCCCCCATAAATGACAGTCCGTCATGGAAATCTCCATAGCTGAAATTTCACCCAAAGTTGTTGCACCTGGCAAGTTGCATGGTTTAATTGCTGTTAAAATAAGACCAACAATTCAGCACAAAACAAACAGTGCTTGAAACTGAGACTATTAAACTATATAGTGCAATCAAGAAGACAATAATGGCTGTCATAAAAAAGAGACAACTCACTTTTGTTGAGAAAAAGCAAAAACCGTTTATTGAACAACAAAAGCTGAAAACGTGATCCTGAAAATAAAGTGGTTAAAAATAAAAATAAATCCGGGTGCGGGAATTAGACACCTAGGTGGCCGCACGGCTGCCCGAGGCAGGGAGCTGTATGGCGCCGAGGTGAACCTCAGATAAGCCAAGGCTCTATTAAAATTATAATGGCTCTCTAATAGAGAGTAAAGGCCAAGTCTCTCAGCACCGGGCTTCTCCACCACTAGTTGGCAGAAAATGCGCAAGCGCAGACAGAGCACAAGCGCAGAAATACCCAAAGCAGAAAAGCAGGCAGAAAAGGGAAGCTCCTCCTTGTGAGGGCCCTTTTATGTGGTGTTGGCTCCTCCCCTAACTGTCCCAGTCCGGCCCCCATGGTCCATTTGGATTGGTGGTACTATCCCATGAGGTAATTCTTTCCTGCCAATGGGCTCGTGTATCTAGGGCTTGATGTTATCCCTGGTGTAAAGGCGGGGAAGTACCTCATTAATATTCTGGTTACCACGGAGCCCAGTTACAGGGGTGTCAGTGAGGGGCTATTTTTAGGTGGTGGCAGTTAAGAAGCTCGGTGGAGTTAATCTAGCTTTTGATTTTACACAACTTGAGTTTAAACTAAAACATAAATTATACAATTCAAAATAAATCTTCTTGTTATTAAAACAATTCCATGCTTAAATGTACGTAAGGTTATACAACTTCTAACATTTATAAACTCTTAAAACTGTACATATTATATAGTTTTCAAAACATTTAACATCTTTGTGAATGGAGAGAATGGCCACTCCAAAGGGGTGCTCGGGATCAGCTTCTGGTGGATGAAGTGGCTTAAACATTTAAAGGCTCTTCAAAATTGGAAAATTGGTCACTCCAGAAGGGTGCTCTGGGTCAGCTTCTGGTAGTCTGGAGTGACCTTTGGTTTTAGCTTTTAAACTAACATTAATGAACAATAATAACTTTAATTTTTACAACCTTGGAGGTTGGGGATGGTGTACTGTTAAAATCTCCGCCGGCCAGGCTGCTCCCAGCCCAGCCTGCAGGTTTTCGGGGTCCGATGCCCACGTGAGCCAGCGACCGAATTGATGGTAACTGAGGTTTGCGTGCCTCAGTTTACCAGTGCAGCCCAACGCCTCCTCACAGCATGTAGGCATGCTGTAGCCAGCAGCGGAAGGTACGGAGAAAAGAGTGGAAACTCTGTCAGCTGCATTCCAAGTTTATTTTCTCCTGCCCTCGAGAGGGCAGGGGCCAGTTAGCTTGAAGGGGAGCTAAAGCAGAGAGACCCCGGTTGTTCTCTCGCAGAGAGTTTTAAAGTGTTACATCATCAGGTAGAGATAACAGAATGAACCAATCATGAAAGAAGGTACATGATAGTAAACCAATAAAGACCCCTCAGGGGAGGAACAATAACAAACCAACAAGTAACAAGACAGCTAGAGGGTATTTCAAATCACGCTGACCTGTTAGAGGACTTGAAACTTCTGTGATTGACATGCAAGGGGTATGTTGCTATGCTATAGGACAGCAACAGTGTACTGATGGACAACTTGGTGTAAAAAGCCAATTTTAACTAGTCATATACGATATGGCAATACCAAAGACATATAAAGAACAAGAAATAAAAACACATTAAATACAATGCTGCATTTGCTGTGTCACAGCTAACATTTCTGGCTTCAAGAAGATGGTTCACATTGCTCTATCAGCTTACAGTTTATCAGTCCAGGTTGGAACATATTCGCAGCACAATACAAGATTCCTGGGAACTCAGATTTTTCAATGGCAAAATTTCCAGTGTTCTTTTTCAGCCTTAGGGGAATTTACAAAACAATTCAGCTGCATCTAAGCAAAAACACCCATTCTTCAAAATTTCTCCTCAGTTTGGTAGATGTGATCTGCAGGAGCTGGGTATTTTTCAACACACCCATTTTCTACCAATTGCTGACCTGAATTAAACTGATCTGTCGCCTGCTAGTAAAGAGAAATGCCATGTCAGTGCAGATTCTCAAAGGAAAGGCAAGGAAGATTGGGGCTTTCTGCCTTCTTAAATCATCCTCCTCTCACTACAGCTCACTGTGAATTTTTTAGTAATAATATTCCCTCACATGGAAGCTTTCTATAAAAAATATCATGTGATTCACTGTCTAGTGCAGATAACCTTTATAACACAACCTTCTCAAAGATGCACATATGCAGTGTAAAACAGAGATCATCACATCACATTTGAGTCCAATCTTTGGAAAAGATTCAGTTCAATTTAATCCCTTAAAGGCATGTCAGGTATTCAGAAGAGCTCAGTACCCAACAGCTCAGGTCTCAATTGTCATGTACATGGTCCAAAAATTCAAGAGAAAAAATAATATGTAATAACAAACTGTAGAAACTACAAGGCTGAGATTGTACTTAATACAGAAAACATCTTACAAAGTTGAAAACAAATTTACAGGTGCAATTATCTACTGTAGATAATTGCACCTGTACTTTGCTATTTTTCATACTTGCATTTTATAGATTTCTAAATCTAACGCGCACACACACACAGAGGCATGAACATTCATGCACCCATGCACACACAAACATAAAACCCACTAATTTAGCATGCAGAACTCACACAACCACTTCTACTATACCAGACTGTCCCGATTCTTTGCCAGGCCTCCATGAATTAATATATTATAAACATTCTCTTCTATATTGCAAAATCTATTACTGTCATGTTCATCAGTTATCATGGCTCTGAACTCACAAAGTCTGCTTCCATATTCAGTTTATAGAATACATTTCTGTTTCTCTCAAATTATTTTGAAAAATGAGTCATGACAATTGAATACTGTCTGATAGTCCTGAAATACGTTGCTGAAATCAAAACTCAAATTTTCTACTAGAATGCAAATTTTAAAAATCTGATGGCATCCTTTATATCACTTCACAAATAATCTGAAACCAAAGTCCTTCACCTTATTATAAAATTAGGCCAGTTTAGGACATGAACTCTAGGAATCACATTTATTAAGAGGATTTTTTCATTTACATGGGCATAGATCATCAGTTAATATTGTAGCAGGTCTTGGGTAAACCCCACAGGGAGAACCATACTAAATTCAGCTCAAATGAGAAAAAGCCAGCTTTAATGCCTGTGAAGCACTTGGAGCTATCTGGAAAATTCATGACTGAATAGACACACAGACAGGACCAAAAATGAATTGTGGGAGCATAATGAGCTAACAAATGCTGGTTGACCAATCCTCACTAATGAAACATATCGTCTTTGCCCATTCCAATTATGAGGTGATTAACCCACAGTGCAAGAGATTCAACTGTGTTCAATATGCATCTTAACACTCCTCTTAATGAAAAAAGCTGTTCCTCAGAAAGCAACACAAAGAAGAAATTTTTATATAAGGTGAGCAAGTTAAGTTTTTTCCACCTTGAGCTTTATCAATTTGACTATGAAATTCTTTCCATCTCACTGCATAACTGGCACATTAACTACTCACATTACTGTCCCTGTAAGTAAGTAGGAGTGGTCAGTACACCTAAGGTGGATAAAGTTGGCTGAGCAATGCTACCCAGCAAACAGCTATCAAAGTATTCCTGTCAAACCAGGAAGATAAAAACAGTGAGACTTTGGAAATTGCTGCCTGTGGTCTGATAGCATGTGATTTTTAATTTTCATTAAGGACTTGGTTGACAAAATATAGGGTATGTCTAAAACATCTTCAAGCAAATTTCTACCTGAGAGGTACTGCCAGTTGATTAGAGACAGGATTCGAATTCAAACTTACCTTAATGAATTGGAAATATGACAAGAAAGAATAAGATGATCTTCAATATAGGCAAATGCCAGGTATTTTCCTCAGGAGGGAATAATCACACTCATGATGGACTGAGGGAAAAAACTGACCACGTGAAGGACCCAGTAATGTCCAGGGATAAAATTATGCTATATCATGTCTCAAAAATTCCCGTCCAGGTAAATTGTAAAGTGTTAAAAAAGGCAGCCCCTGTAGTCAAACTCTAATTACCCTATGTACATCTGAATGAGAACTACCACTACATCCTACATCTGAACCATCTCTACAGTCAGAACATACAGCAGTTAGCTACTCTGATTAAAAAATATATTTTAAAGGATATTTACTTGGCATTGTACTAATGATACATCTAGTCTGTACTCAGGCAGTCAAACCCCTTTTAAATGCATTTTCTTTGAGGGGCAGGAAATAATTCAGGTGAAATAGACAGCGGAGCACCTCTTTCCTTATTCTCTTTTTAAAGAAAATATTAGTAGTATCAGATCCTTTCTTGATTGTTTCTGTTCAAAGCAACTCTTGGAATATCAATAAAGCAGCAGTGTTAAGTACCTTACTGAAATGTGAATGCAGATGGATCAGAGGTCTAACTTCAGATGCGTGTTCTTGCAGAAGGGAAATGAGACATCCAAAGACACTGGCTAATCATTTCACAGGAAGAATAATTCTAAAAATATTACTTAATTGCAAAATACCCCTCCAAAACTAAAGCATGTTAATAAAACTACAGGATTACTGGCCTCAGCTGTTACTGCTGAAGACATAAAGGAACAATCTCGTGCTGAATTTAAGGAAAATCTACACTCTTTATAATTTTTATTGTAATTACATATTTTAAATGCAGAAGACTACCTCGCAAACAAGCCTGACCTTTTTTTAAATGTCACCAAAGTAATCAGACTTATAAGCCTGGATAAGTCAAATTAAAGCTGTTAAATAATTTTAAAGTGGAGGTCTAGCCATATTCTAACCAACTCAGGGTTTCCAAAGTGATCATTGGCTTTCATGACACTTCTTTCAGTATGACAACCCCAAACCCTACCAAACGCACCCTTTGTATTGATAGTTTCTGCCTGTTTACTAAGTGGCTGATCATGTTATAGCTAAGCAGTTGCTGAGCAGTGTAACAACTGAGACATGGATGCAGACCAGCAGGGAATCTGAGACATTTATTCAAAAAAATGAGCTAGTTTTATACGCTTCTTCAAGACACATGTTGGGGTTTTAGGGGTTCCCCTTCTGTTTCCCTTTGTTTCTTGAGGAATTTTCCCCATATATGTTGCCAGGACAACAAATTGCTGGGTGTTTAAGAGAGACAAAAGACCTGGCCACAGTGGGGAGGGGTCCAACTGGCCACTCTTTTTTCACCTGGGCTTGTGAGTTAGTTGCGCTCGGCGTTCGGACGGAGAAGGAGAGACTGCCATTGTGTCAGCACTGCAGGTTTCTGCTTTTTTTCGGCTGCCTTCCTTCTACCGTGCCTCAGGGAGAAACCCCGGGATCCTAAGCCCACCTTTCCCTGCCCCGCTGGGAGCCGGGCTGCGGCCGCTCTGCTCCTGCTGTTCCTTTGAGCCNTAGGCTCCTGCCTTCCTTAGCAGACACCTGTCTTTCAAACCAAGACAACACAGTATTTCCTTATATGGTATTTTTCACTAAGCGACCTATCACACATAGCCACATCAGCAACACACTTTCTTTATGTCCCTATAAGGGGGTGATCACAAGCTGCTCACTCATCCAGCAGGCTCCTCTCAGTAGGGCGCCTGCCCTGTGGCATTTCTTCCCCCCAAAGTCAGGCAGAGACCTGTGCTGCCATGGCGTTCTGCAGGCACGTCCCACAGCCCGTAGCACAATTCTATCTTATCTCCCCTGACAAAGCAGTGACAAGCACAAAAGCGCTGTGTGCTGAAGAGCATCTCTTCCTTCAAATATTCCTTGTCATGCCACTGGCCAATCTTTCCAGGCTAAACATGTGGTCACAGTAAAGGAAAAAAGGTGCTCACTGATTAGTAGTAAGTGAACTAAGAAGGGCCGCTTTCCAAAGGATTTGTCTTCTGTGGCCCCTAAATTTTTCCCTGCTGCTTATCCATCTCCCTTTCCTTCCCTCTATTTGCCACGTTTGACATCGTATGTCATGATTATGTGTGTGCAGATGGATCAGCCAACATGTGCATGTTGTTTGACTAGCTGGGTGTTGCCTCCTAGAAAGGACAAGGATCTGAATTGTAACTGCTTTTGCCTCACTGGGGAGCACTAATTTGGGCTTGTGTTTTCCATCCTGCCCCCATTTGGCTGGCTGCTGCCACATTTCCCACTTCAGTTTTGTCATGGATGAATCCAGCTCCCTTTCTGTGACTAGCTGTCAATTCTTTACAGTATTCTCAAGAAATTAACATTTCTGAATTGGCTGGTTGGCTGTCAAAACTGCTCAAAAGTTTTAAGAATTACTCAGTGAAAACTAACAGACTGTTAATACAACCACATATGTATCATTTTCCTAAGAGTTAGGCTGATAGTATGTGTACAACTGCACTTATATGCAAAATCAATGCCCAAAATAAGGATAAGATAAGAGTTTTGGTGACTTCATACATTACCATCTGTCAAACAAGACAAGAAATCAGCTAGGAGCACACAGTCACTCTGTCCCTACTGTGAAAATAAAGCTTATTAGCTAAAACTTCAACATGGTTCTACAAACCTTTACCTTTGCACATTTGGGTCTGAGTTCTACATCATCTTCATTCAAGCACTTACAATTCCCTCCTGTTTTGACATGCAGATTTTTTTCAACCTGGAACAATTTTTGGAGGGAAAAAACAGCTTTTGTAGACCTGCTTATATGATTTTACACTGTTGAATTGATGTTTGCTATGTGGCATGGTGATCCTAGCCCATCTTTCAGAGACAATGGATAGCTTTAGCTAAAGGAAAGGGAAAATTCCAAAGATGATCTTGTTGCATAAACGAAGCACAATACACAAATAAATTTTCTTAAAGAACAGCTTTAAAAGGCTTATCCTTTTCTCCATTTCAACAAGTAATTTATTTAACTAGAAGTCTTCAAATAGTAAAGCGTTGCATATTTTTGAACATTTACCAACATTAATTCTTCCCTACTGTTAATAGTGTGGGAGCACAAAATGAGAGGATCTGAAACAGATAAATACCAGAAGCTAACAAAAGTACAATAACAAGCACTGAAATACGACTTTAATACATACAGTGAAATGTAGCCTAGCTCCTGGGCTGGTGGTTTTATTTCCATAATGTTCATCAAAAACTCTGAAGCCTAGAAAACATCTAATAGTCCTTTAATGCCCATATGCAAAGTTTGAGATGGAATATGTTTGTGCTTATTGCAATTAAACAATTCTTCATTCTCCACTACTTTATACCTTGCCAAATCACTTCCAGTGCAGTAAAAAATGATGACAGTTTTCCTCTACTGTGCACATAATGACCACACAAGGTGCTCAGAAGAAACTACTGGGCAGTCAGTTTCTCTTCTTTTTCTAGTTTCTTAGTTCCCACTCACTAACCTGATGTCCACCATTAAATAGCAAAAATGTTGAATTGATCTTAGCACAAGACTTCAGCCCATGAAGTTCTGTGTTTCTCCAGACCTCACTTCTCCTGGCATCTCTCACAACCTGTTAGAAGCCCACTGAACACTCAGCTTCTTTGAATCCTTATCAAGCAAGCCTGATTTTAATGCTCCACCAAAAGCGGTCATTATAAATATTACCAGGTGACCAGCAAAAACCCTGGCATTGCCATAATCCTAATGGTCAGAAATCACAGATTTTAATGTTTCAATCAAGAAACTGGTGTAAAACATAAACAAGTTATTTTCTTGGCATAAACAAGTAAGAATTTTTTACTCAGCCAAGAGACTTTCTTTTTTATTAGGATAGCTTTACCTGCATTGTTATGCCCAAGAAATGCTTTGGAGTAAAACAATAATTCAAATAAATCAATTTTATTCTAGCTTCTGAATAATTTACAGGCTCCCGTAGCAGGTTGCTCTGTCTGCAATGGTGTAAAACAACTCAATAAATGCCCTGTTTGCAAAGGGCACTCATAAATGAAGAAGAGGAAGTCATGCTGCTTTTGGTGTTAAATAATGCTGACACCAGTCTGACTCACCAATCCCAAAGTTAAACATCCTGATAGTGAGATGAAGATGTGGTAGACCTGATAAAGTACCCAATAAAGGAAAAAAACAAGTGATACTAATATTAATTTATCTATAGCTACAGAACTGACACAGCTGACCTGAAGGCATCTGACTGACAGTCAATCATTTTATATTATAAAACCCAGTCCCATATTTTAACAGCAGGGTCTTCTAATAAATCCCTTCTTGTGGTGTGTGTGGAGATTCCTCCCTTGAGTATGGACACCCCTCAAGGTTAGTTTTTAAGGCTAAGTGAAAGAGATTTGCTCACAGTCATGGGTATGGATGAGTAACATCAATCTCTATTTAATTATTGTTTTTGCTGGTTTTATTGCAATTGTTTTAATGTACTTTTTTCAGTATTGCTTCAAAATAGTGCACTATACTATACTAATAGTTATAGCTCCTATATTGTGTAGTGAATAATTCTGATTAATTTCTCTTGTCTTATCATTATCTTAATAAATTATCTATATTTGTGTAGATATATCTGGTTTGCCGTCCTTAATCCTGCAGGACAGAGTTGCATAAAGGTTCAATTACACCTGTATACTCCTTTAAACATAAGCCATTGAACCAAGTCTGGGGCTAGGATTAGATCCAGCTGCACCTTGACTCCTCTCTGAGAAGCAGTTTACAAAGTAAGGGGGTTCTTTCTTCACCTCATGACTCAGTGGAAGGGATTCTCTAATAAATTTTGTCTGAATTTCCCACTCTCCCCATGACAGCTACCTTCTAGAAATCTTGCCTCATACCACTGAGGAAAGAAATTGCATTTTTATATAAGACAAGAGTCAGTAACAAGATGGAAATGTCTTTTAGAATTGGAAGACTGGAGTCAATATGGTGCAAGTATTGGCAAGGCAGGTGGAGCTCCCAGCCAAGAGCACAACACATAAACAGCAACGCTTCACTTGGGAATGTGCCGGGAAAGTACCATTTTTTTCTGATGACATTTTACATGTGATACAAAAACTCTTCACAGCTGCATTCACAGGCAAGTTTTAAGTAAAGGGCAAGGAGCTGCCAGCATTGAGTAGTGGTAGTCTCTTGAAATGGAGTGTCCAGAGGAAGATGTGCTTTTTCGGCCCAAGTTCTCTTCTACTTCATTTACATGGAACTGGAGTGAAGAAAAGGATGCAGAAAAACAAGCAAGTAAAAAAACCAGCATTAGTAGCAAGGACAGGCAGGGAAACAACTTCACCTTCAAAAACTTGGGCTAAATTTACAGTTAGACCACTGAGATTAAAGGGGAAGGAATGACTGTGAATGAAGGAATGTTTTAAGTATTTGGCTTTACAAGAAGACATTTCAGAGAAGGGATGACTCCTTGGCCATACAGAGTAAACACCAAGAGCAGGCTGGATGTGTAAGACATCTGCCACAAAAAGATATCTTTTTCTCCCATTCTTGCACAAAGGGTGGGGAAATGGGTACACATTGGAAAGCACAGTACAGGCCAACACAGACTTAACACATAATCTTTCCACTTCCTGCTTGGATGTGGTAAGGCCCTTCATAATCAACAAATTTCACTTGTGCTGGGGAAAAGAGGAAGCCTGAGCACACCAGCAGTTTCTTAAGAATATGTAAACAGTAAACAAATGACTCAGTGAGTCATTAAGCAGATGATCCTGGGTTTTTTCCAAGTTGTACTATTCATCTGCTCAAGAAGGCAGGATCACAGTGATGCTCATGATGACAGCTTCTGCATTGCATTTTTTAACAGAATTGGACTCAGATTGTTTATAACTCAAAAGTTCTGGTACTAGACTGGACATGACCTGCAGGAACACAGTAAGCGACAAACATCCCATGTCTTAATCCCATTTCAGACCCTTTGCTAATCTCTGGCTGGAGAGACTGAACAATCAGATTTATCTGCCGATAGTTCCAATAGCCCAGAGAACTGTAAAATTTCATTTCAGACTCTTTATCTCTTATGTACTCTAGCTGCTTGCATTCTTTTTTTTTTTTAATGCAAAACCTGCAATTGCTTCTGTGTAATGAGTCTCATTTTCCCCACAGCAGTCCCAGCCAGCAAGGGCGCCTCATGAAAACCAACAGACTAAAATAATAATGTGAAGTGTCTGCAACTTTCTGTTTATCATATGAATAGAAGCACCCCTGCTCACAGTAGGCAGGGCCTTCACAGGAGGACATAAATAACATATATTCACATACAGCTTTGTGTCAGTGTGCTATGAGCTGTGCAGACACTGAATGAAAATAATTGCAAATGAATATATTTGTGAAAAAAAACAGCAATCCTGGGAATTCTGCAGATTACTAAAAGTTTCTCAGCTATAGTTTCAGGGCAAATAGGGAAAGTTTGCAAGTTTATGAGGAAATTATCTTCTGTAGATTAAGAGATTTTAAAATCAAAAGAAATTCCCTCATCATCAGCCTTTTATGGGAAATCATATTCAGATCAAGAAAATGTTTATGCAGCAAACACAACCAGCAGATAGAGAGCTGACTTTGGCTCAGATTACAGTAATCATAAAAATGGATGAAGGTGGGCTGCAGTCAATGTAGCTGAAATATAAGATCTTGAGAACTGTGGATCAGTATTCTGGACATCCCCACAGCCCAAACCATTTTATGATTCTATTATTTTATCGTGCTTGACTCCCTTTTTAAACTTAAATCAGCATACCTGAGCCAACACTGGTTATTTTTTCAGCTTTGTTTTACTGCATTGCATAATTCTCAAATTAATACCAACAAGGTCAGGTTCCACCAAGGAAAGTGCTTGTCACCTCCTCACATTAACACAATGACAGACAAAATACATGGAGGTGGCTGGGGCAAACCCCTCCTATCCACTGCAAGAGGCTATAAACTTTCTACTGTGGTGTAGTTCAAAGGCCATCACAAGCTCAATACAGCAGTGAGGAAAACACCCAGCCTAAAAAACCCACTTCAAAAGGTGTAATAGAGCATATGCAATCTTCATGCACAGTCATCCCTCTGACTACAGGGACAGTGAAACCCTTACATTTATATGCCTACATAGTTATTGACATGATAGATGGAAATCTGATGCACAGGTGTCACTGGACAGAGTCCAGTCTTCTATTGGATCTCTATTTCTTGAATGACACAAACGGATTTCTGTTTCAGATTCAAATGCTGACCCTAAAAAAGGAGTTGAAAGAGATAAATATTGCAAGCCCATGTTATGCTTTCCTGGACTTAACAGTTGTGGGGACTTAGGAATCCATCCACAATTACTTCCTAAAGCAGCAGAAGAAAGTGTCAGGAAATAACTGATATTTGAAAATATATCATCATCACATACACACATGCCAATGACGAACCAACCAACTAAGAAATCCTGGCTCTTACACTAAGGTTCTGAAAGGATTTACAAAGTGTAGGTTATTCACAGGAACACATCAAAAGAAATGACAACTTTTTCCACTAATGTCTCTTTGATGACTAACCAAGATGTTATAAAATGAAAGTCGTCTTGGAAAGAAAAGGAAGACAAAAAGTTGGAACCTAAGAAATCTGAGACAACTGGGAGTTAGTTGAACTAATTTGAGAATTTTAGTTGAATGATGGATGGATAGACCTGTAAGGATAGCTTCTCTTGGATGCAAATCTAACTCTTCACCCACTTATGTTTTGGTTAGCAAGACAATGGGGAAAATCTAGGATGTCATATCTTTCCTGATGAATGTAAGCATCATTCACCAGAAAATTTTTGCAGCTCTTCAGTAAAACTAATGGCATATAATCAGCAATAGTGAAAAACATACAGTTCTGTTAAAGTCAGGTTCACCACATGGATTCACAGCAGCTAAATATCTGTCTACCAGCATTCTGAAAAACAACTAGAAAAGTTTGACGTATCATAATATATAAAGGTGGGTTGTTTTTTTCTCCAATAGGATAGAAAAGAACCTTTTCTTATAGCACAGGAGAACAGATAGGAGGGTCTGTTAGGGAATCTTTCCTCTTTGCCCATCCAGGAGCCACTCCGTCCTTCACACTTGCACCACCAGAGACTGTCACTGCTGGGACCCAAGGCGGCTCCAGTGACCCAATGGGTCCCCACTTGACTCCCCACACATCCCATTTACACAGTCAGACAAGGTTTCCTCAATGGTTCAGCCTCAGGTTTCCCACAGCAGAGTCTCAGATGTCCATATCCTTAAAGCAATTTATTCACGGCACAGTAACACGGAAACAGCTGGAGTGGGTGCCTTAAAGGAATGTCCCCCAACCAAGGAACCCCTGGGCTTTTATACCCTCAGTCCATGCATGCGGTAGTCTGGAGTCTTTCTGGTGAGTCAACCTCTCCTGGCACATCTCTGAGTATCTGATCCCACGGCTCATGCCAGAAGTACCACCCCTTTGCTGTGCAAAGGTGCAGCGGAGGTCACAGCCTCTTGCCTCAGGTTCCCAACATTTCCCCCATCCAGAGTTGAACTTGCAGCTGCACACTCAGCTACCTGCACTAAACATACTCCTCAACAACTCAGTGCTGAAAATTATAGTCATGCCATCCCTGCAGATCAAGAAAATCTCTTTAATCAGGCAAATGCCTACAGTGAGAGTTTTGACTAAGGATTTCATCAGGGCTTCATAATTGTCTTGGGGTGGTTTTCTATTCCCTGATCATCTGCTCTATGTCCAGAAATGGTTGCTGTAGCTTTAAGGTGGGGAGAGGGGAGCCTTGGAGCTCTTGCACAGGCTTTTTCAAAGCCTCACTCCACGGGTGTCCATGGTGGTGGTGGGCTGGGCTCTCTTCATTTGTTCAGACAGCTTGGTTTTTGTTAGCTTAGGTGTTATAGATGAATTACTGAGAGTTGGCTTTCACCATATGTTGTATGAATTAAGGGTTATATTATGAGTTATGAGTTGTGATGTTGAATATTATGATATTTTCCCAGGGAAATATCAAGGCGATAGGATATGTTGAAATGTTTAATGTTTCTGGGGTGGTTTGGTTGTAAGGGTTGGTTTTGCAGGGCTGTATGATCTGTATATTGTAATATCAGTTCTGTGGGGTTTGCAAAGGGATGAGCTGTTGCCAGGTGGACTTTGAAGACACCACCATAAAAGGAATAGGACTCCAACCAATGAGAACCCCGAAGGCCACAGCAACAGAAAAGCGTGGGCTCCCAAAAGATTGAGAAGGGGGCGAGACTATGCAAAACAGTAAATAAATATGCATTAGGCTGATACAATCACAAAGGTATAAAAGGCAGGACCGCCATTTTGTGGGCGAGCCTCTGGCACCCAGCCACACTCCCAGTGCTGCCCCCTTTTGCCTTGCCATTTTTTACTGAGTTCTCAATAAATTTTAATAACTCATTTCCATATTGGATCTGGATCATATATAACATTCGGCAAGAAGGTTTTTTTTTTCCTTTCCCTTTGCAGCGTTGGAGACTGTGACAGCAGTCCTTCAGAGGCCTTTGTTTTGTCTTGAACTGCTCGGTTTGGTTTTGGTCTGAGATCAGAGAGGACAAAATGACGGGAGAAGAATTGGCCTGGGACCAGCAGGAAGCCAAGAGGCCGCTCTGTCTCAGCCCCAGACCTTGGAAAAGCCGAACCAACAAAAGAAAGGACACCAAATCCACTAGCTTCCTTTGCTGTGGAGACCAAGATCAGAGATTCAACAGGTTCCGATCTCTTTTTCCTGAGCTGCTGCATGAACCCTTTGTGTCTTTTCCTTCCCTGAGACAAAAGCTGGTGCCATTTCTTTTTTTCCCTCCCCCACCACATTGCAGACGTCATGGTTCATGATTTGGTTTTGGGTTTTTTTTTTTTTTTGCCCTTTCCCTGAGATTTTGGGGTTTTTTTTTTTTCAGGTGGGAGGGTAAAGTCAGGCAATTCAATATCTAGCATTTATTCATTTTTCTTTTTCGTGCCATGTGGGCACTCTGTCAATAAACGGTTGAGGTTTTTTTCCACTTTCATCCACTAATATTCATTTTTTTATTGGCAGAAAGGGATTGTTGGAGCCCTATTCTTTAGAGGAAACACTCATTTCCAGAACGGTTTTCTCCTAAACTGGTCTCTAAACTGAGAGAAGAACTCAGCCCTAGAAGACTAAAATTGGAATTGATAGTAATCCTTTTGAAAATCTTAATGTTTTCCTCCACTTCCAGTATGGATAAGTATCTGATAAACATCATCATCATCATCAAAAAATAATCAAGATGAAGATGATAATAATCATCAAGTTCTTCCCAAGCTGAAAGACAGGAGAAGATTAAGTTGGTTGTAGTAGCTACTTCTCTATAACTAAACTGTGTTTTCCCCTCCTACTACTTACATCAAAAATTAAAAGCACAAGGAAAAAGAAGACAGGGAGATAGACTAAAAAGCATCAGTGTGTCCAAATGCCTTGATTTGCTCATACATCTCAGAATCTTAAGATTTACATCATGATGCTGACCTAAGTGTCAAAGCAATTTTTTTCATAGCAGAAGAAAGAAGCTAGTGCTCTCTGGCTGGGTCATGTAACCTTTCTCATGCTCACAGCAAATAATGCAGTCCTCCTCATGTGAACAGGATAACCAATGGTTGAGCCTTCTTCGACTGATCTGAAGCAGAGCATCTTTCATGTAATCACTGTGCCACTGCTTATAGTTGAACAAGTTCTACTTTGAATTTTTTTCACGGAACAGGGTAGGCATAAAACAATAACTATTTAAAAACCTTGCTTATACTGACATCAATTCAAACTGAACTTCAGAAGGCATTTCACACAGTGTAATGTAGTACTTGAGCAGCTCAGCTCCCAATTAACAATGATAATGTAGAATAGTGTCCAAAGCATGATATCAGATCAGAATTTATGGGGTATTGACTTTCTTGAATCTAATTCAGATAACCATTTAGCTTGATTTAAGGTGCAGGAAAGGCATGCATGTGTGTATGCACTATAAAACCGTTGCCATCGCTTCTACTGATACTGAAATTTTAGTAATTACAGGAAGTCAACCTACAAGTAAACCAGAAGAAAAACTCAGAAACTAGGAACACCACGTGTCAGTCATGGGGAATTGCCATGAAGGAAATGCCTGCATGCCAGCACTGAACCATCAGCAAAATTCACGAAGGACTTCACAAAACACATCTGATACATTCAGGATTAGCATGCAACTCTTCTGATTTAGTTTTCTTTCCACGGTAGTAATGTTAGAGTTTTACTATGTGGGATTGGGACCAGTGTCATCCTGAAAACATGTTTCTGAGTGTGAGGTTTTGCAACAGCGTAAGTTTGCCCAGCACTCCAGAAGCTTGTATGCATTTTGTTCTTCTACAAGGAAAATGTTTCTGCTCTGTTCCACTGTCCTGCACCCCAACACAGGACATCACAGAGATTTTCAGCATTCAGGTCTGCTCCAGACCCAACAGCCTCCAGCCCTTGCATTCAACACCACCACCAGCACAATATCCCAACAACAGAAGTAATCCCAACAACAGATGCTGAAATGACACCCACTGAACAGTACACTCAGAAAGGAGAGGACCACAAGAATCAAAATCTTTGCAATTACAGAAAAAGAGGAAAAAGAGTTTCAGGTATTCAACATAAAAATGAGATGTTTTCAGGTTTTTTGTTTCATTATTGATTGTATCTTGACAGGATGGAGCTGAGGTGTGACAGATCAGTGTCAGGTATACAAAAGGTAGATGTAATGAGGATGATTTTGTGACGCACTTCTGATGAGACTGAAGTCCTTTATAAGATGCTGATCACTTAAACCATGTTTTGCACAGAAATTACTGAATACTAGGAGAAAAAAGTGGTTTTAAAGGAAAAGTGTCTTACTAAGGTTGTTTACTGTATCATTTTTTTTATGACAAAAGAATGTTTAAATTAAACTGTTTTTCTCAGCAATCACTGTGAAATTAAAACAACCGCTCAGGGGCTTTTTTTACAATTAATTTTTACAATTAATACAACATCAGGGGCATGATCTAATGACACAGTGGTATCTGTGAGTTTTTGGTGTCCCCATAGTTCACTAATTCCTCTTTATAATTTCTTGATGAGCATTTTCATTCACTGACTCATCTATCAGTTTAATATTCATCCCTGCCTCTCAGTGGTTTGTTTCAGTTCAACTCACCATCATGGATTACCATGACAGTCATCTCACAACCATTCTGGATTAGCTGATTTGATCATACTTAGAATCTCAATTTGCAAGTAATTTGGCCAACCACTTGCAGTTCACTTTGTCAAGAGGATCCAGTGGGACGCATAATTCTACACATCCAAATGTCTTTGAGGACTGGAGTTGCATTTGTGCTGAGATAGGCTGGTTTCCAGCTGTGGGAAGCACAGCCACAGCCTCAGCCATTTCTGGTGGCTCCAGCAGAGCCCTTCTGGCTTGCACCCATTGAGAAACTGGCTTGAGAGCCTCTCAGTGGTTTGATGGGCACCACAAGTTCCCAAAGAAATTATTATTCAAGTAGTGTCTTCAGTTAATCAAGAACTCTTCTTAATGGAGACAAAGGACCATCTGCCAGAGCATCTTCATTAGGATTCAACTGTATTAAATTTACATTATTTGTGGGAAGATCAGAGCCAAAACAGGTTTTCTCTTTTTTTTTTCTTCTTTTTTTTTTTAATATTTGTAATTATTCAATGCACAGGAACTTTCTCCCCTTGCTCCTCAGCCAGGAAAAAAAAATAAAAACAGCCACCACCACCAAAAAAAACCCAAACCAAAAAACAAACAATACCCACAACAAAAGCACCCACAACCAAAACAAACCTCAAAACCTACATTACCCCACAAATCCCAGAAGCTAACTTAACTTTGTCTCTTTCCACGAAGTTTAATTACAAAAACAAACTCATCAAAATCTGATTTAGTACAAGGTTTACTAAAAAGAGACCCTGAGTTTGTGAATAGAAAATTATCTGGATATTTGTTTGGTAACAAACCATGCAAACTGGCAGCTTCATTGACTTGGGATTTGCATGCCTCTGGAAAAAATGCTTCTCTTTGTGAAAAATTACGAAAGTACTTTGTTCATTAAATGA
>VXAD01005469.1:3979336-3999379 GCA_013399195.1 Dicrurus megarhynchus | reverse complement strand
ATGCTATAGGACAGCAACAGTTATATTTGAAAATAAGTGGGAAAAATATTAAGCAGAATGGTATCTTGTTTATTTCAGAGTGCTATCTTGAAGGAGCATGCAGATTCTGAACAGCTTTCACTCTGAGGCCTTTTGACTTTCTTCATGTTTATATAGCTAATATAAATACAGTAAGACTTTTTCACAGTCCTTATATTTTCATTTAAATATAATTCCGTGTGATGCCGATGTGAAATGCTACAATATGGTCATACTGTGTTAGAGAGCAAAGGTGCATCCTAGGTGTTCATGAAAATTGTTTCCTGATGAGGGGTTTGTAAGTAGTGGGTAAAACTCACTGGCAACTGCAAGTCAAACATATTTAGCCAGTTTTTTGTTTCTTAAAGGGTTTTACTGTGATCTGACTTCTAGGACAGTAAAGAACTGCTTGTGTACTTAATGTTCTCTGTGCCATTCTGTTACTCAAGAGCTCCTTGAAGTCATAAGCAAACAGGGAATCTTCAGATTTTTGTTACTGGCTTTTCTCTTGAAATCCTCTACAGTTGTGTAGTATTTAACTTCTCACCTTCCCTGGCAGAAGCAACCACAATAAAATTGATTATTTATCTGGTTTAAGCATATCTTATCGAAAAAGGTCATAGTTTGAAATCATTAGTACTGTGAAATGGAAGCATTTGGAATGCTCCTTTGGACAGTTCTTTTCTTGGTTGTTGCTTGAAAATATTTTATTAATATTTTATTAATACTGTGTTTATTAACTGTCATCACCTGGTGTTGAAGTGTACCTAGACCTTGGGGCCCTTAGATTATGGCTTTTTTTTTTTTTATTCTTATGTTAGGTCAAATGTGATTGTAGATAAAAAAGTGCTGTGAACTGTGGATTCCCATCTGAGAATTCTTCAGCTGTGCTTGGATATGCTGTGTGAAGACTAACTATTATTTTGAAGGTGGATAGTCCCAGGTGTGCAGTTAGTATGTGCTAACATAAAAAAATACAGTGTGACAGTATTTAAGAATAATCAGTAGTAAACCAAAATGGAATATTGTCATTTGAACTAATTTCTAATGGCACTTGTACTATTACAGGTGTCTGTCTTCCTTTAATTGCACTAATTACATATGTGTAATTGGTGACAGCACTTATCGTGTGTAGAGAAAAGATATTTGGAAGGCAGACTCGTTCAGTTCTTGAGGGAGCATTTTGAGCTTCAACAAAGCATTTTCTCTCATCTATCTTTTATCTTGCACTTTTTCAGCTTTAGACTGATGGAAATGTATGAAGTGTAGTGACAAGTTTGTCCTTCTTTATCCAGTAGGCTCTCTATAATGGGTTCAATGATGGACAGCACTGATGTCAAACTGTATCTCTGTAAAACTAAGTGTAGAGTGAAAGCTGCTACAAATTTTGCTTGTATATCAGGCTTAAGATGACGCATAATTTTTTTTTTAACATTGTCTCAATTTTTTCTTTGATGCTTCCCAGAGTTCTTCCATATACTAGCTTTTCTTTTCCTGCTGTCCTGGGATCAGGATTTAGCAGAAACCCCTTTTTCGTGATTCTGTATCTCTTGGTGTTTGAGTACTGCCTTGTTTTCTCTGCTCAGTGTCTGTCAGCATCTCTTGACTGATGGGAAAGGGTGATCTATGGTTAGATGAAGCTGCTGTTATAAAAGAAAACAGAAGTGATGCTTGGTACAATTTGTAAAGTTCTTTGCTCTTTGAAAACTGGGTTATATGAATAGTATAGATTAAACGTATCCATATTATATGCATGTAGACATATGTATATACAAAACGATATAATTATGCTAGATTATACTGGTCATGTAGGGTAGCTCGTACCACAGTCATTGGGTAGTGTAGGGAAACCTGACTTACTACCAATCTATACTTGCTTTGGGAATGAATGAAGCACTTTTTTGTGTAGCCTTTAACCTATAGTAAATTCATTGCAGTGTCTGTCTGCTCTCCTTCATACATTATAAACTGAAAGAGAGAAAAAGATGAAATTCAACATGGTTAAAAATCAACATGTAACTTTTAAAATTATATTTGCTTTTTATCCCTAAGTAGGAAGGACATATGTATAATTTTCTAAAAATTTTCTTCATAAATTAAGCATGAAAGGAGTAAGAAAATAATACAGGATTGGCTAATGGATAGTGAAAGTAGGAGATAGGAAAATAACAACCACTTCAGGAGGAACATTGAAATGTACATTTGAAGGAATAGTCTCTTAATATCATGCTATTTTAGTTGGTTTGTGGTGAAGCCTGCTCAAGGAAAAGATGTTAAAAATTTTTCAAATACCAGCAATTTAAAAGACCTGAAACCTCTCTGAAATGAAATGTACTCTAGTAGTAGTACGTGTTTTTTACTCTAACATTTAGGGTCTATAAAACTTGGTGTGTAGTGTCAAGGAATATATTTAAAGGCATTTTCTGTTGCATGATAAAAATTGCATGGGTTTTCTGTATAATATTTATACAGATGGAATTGTATTTAATATAAATTTTCAGCTTCCTTCATTATCAGGCACCTATCAGACACTGCAGGAAGGCGTTTCAGATTTTGTTATTGAAAATCCGTGACCACTTCTTTGATTTTAATTGCCAGGATCTTAAATTTGATAGTCTTCTTGACTTTGTTTGAAGATTTGTTTGAAGATCCACCTTTGATTAACCTGTCTGATAAACATGAACATTTACCATGTCTGATAAACACGAAGCTGCACTGCTCTCTCCTCAAGGGAAGCAGTGTTGTGTGTTCCTTTTTTTCTCAGCTTCCTGGTTGCTGAACGCTGCTTGCATCTGTTCTTAGCTTTCTCACAGAGGAGCAATGGCAGCAGTACAGAATTGATACTATCTCTGAAATCTGCACAGCTGCTGCTATGCTTCTGAGTCACAGCAGTGAGGTTGACCACAATCTTGTTAATGCACTGCTACTTGACCAATCAGTTAATAAAAGCAGAGTCACTCAAGCTGATCGATGATAGACTTTGGAATAAAGTGCTATGATTTTTATTTGGTTCATGTTTGAAAAGCTGGAAAGGAAAGATGAAATTATGTATGAATTCCTAGTATAATTTCTCTAGCAAAATCAAGCCATGTGCTCACTGTGGGTAGGTTTGAAGAACTTTTTCAGAAGGAAGAAAAAAATGAAGAAGGAGAAGGGTGAAGCATCTAAGGCACAATAGAAAATGTGGTTTCTTTCTTTAACTAAATGAACTGTTTCAATTAATACATAGAGGATTTTTAATAATTCTGTTGGTGTTGGTATTTCTTGTGTGTGTTCACATCTCTTTCCATATAAATTTCTCTGACTGTAAATGACTTGAGTAATGGTATTTGTAGGGGTAGCTGGTATTTGCAGTGGATAGTAAGGTGTATATTTCTTAATTTTAAAAAAACTTTACCTGCTTTATGTCAGAACTTTGATAAGGTGAATTAAATACCACAGTTAAAATGATCCTGCAAAATTAATAGCAAGGCTCTCTTGCTTTTTTATATAAATATGAACTAGAAACAAGTGAGATTTTTTTTTTTTTGGCTTACAGCCGTGTTCCTTTGTGTTGTGTTTTTGACATCACAGTTGTTTTTCAGTGACATGTATGGTACTGTCTGTCTACTTCTAAGAAGCTTGCTGATTTTTTTTTTTTTCTGGGACTGTCAAACATTGTTCATAGTTTTGTCTTTTGGTAGAGTAGACTTTCTCTTTTGAACTAATTACTGCAACTGGTAACAAATAATCATGAGGCTGCACTGCATGAAAAATTTCCTTTCTCAAATTCAAACCCAGTTTTGGGTTTTTTAAATTTTGTTTTTTGACCTGATTTTAAATGAATGGGTTTTGCCAGCATTTTGGCTTGTAGATTGTTATTTCTTCTGTATGTTGACTGTATTATCACTTAACATTCTTAATTGGGCTTTCCTGACAGCTTTTATTCCAGTCTTTTCATTCATTAGCTTGTGTCTACAGAGAGTGTTCTTTCTGTGTGATTATCTTTCCTATAAATTTTCTCATTCTTTTGGTTAAATTTCTAAAGATGGTTAATACTTTCTCCTCTCCTCCCCTCTTCTTTTTTTTTTTTTTTAATGTACTTTTCCAGACTTAATCTGCACTTAATTTTAGTTTCCTTAAGCTGGTTTGATTTCAAATCCCTTTTGACTGCATCATCACTAATAAAGTGGACCATTGTCTGTTACTGAGGACAGCTGGCACAGACTGAGATTTGTCCTTCCTGTTAATCTTTCAGCCTTCAAACAGGTAGCTGTGTGCGCAGTACTGTTGGAAGTTTTCCCAGCCATGTGATAACCCTCAGATTGTTCCCAGAGGTTGGGAGACTGCAGTTTGGCCTTTATCAAAAGTATTTCAGGACTTGTTCTGACATGATGATTTGCATTTCAGTGTCTGGGAGCGTTTTAGTCATTAATATATAGGTGTAACCTTTCAGGTTAACTTTTGTAAAGGCAATAGTCAAGCCAGTTACCAACTACAGGTTAACTCCATTTTATTTGTGATCTGCTTCCTAAAAGGCCTACTCTGTGAATCATTAATATTAAATCTTATGCTTTGAATGATTCTGCCAGCTGTCTAGAAAAAAAACCCAAACCATACCCAACAACCAAAAAAAAAAGAAATAATCTCAACAGTTCCTCCAACTCCCTCATCTCCACTTAAATTTTCTGGTTTGGTAATTTGTAGGAGGTCTGTATTTTCCTGCTCACTGTAACTTCCCCATTCTAACGTTATGTGGAGTGTTTGGCTTCTGTTGCATTCTGTATTTCAGAAGAGATATACTAATCTTAAGATATTCAAGAGAAGATTTCCTGCTCCACCCTATACATCTGTCCTCCCTGAGCCAAGTATGCCTTCTAACGGGATGGAGTATCCCACTAAATGTGTTGTGTCAGTTGAGTTATATTTTTGTTTACTTTCTGAGATTCCCAGCTACCCTTGTTTTTATTCTCATAGTTCTTGTGCTAGTTTACGGAGAAGCAGAAGTTTACAAGGAAGCTCTGAAGATATTCTACTGTTTGCCACCTTCTCCTCCCTGTGACCCTTTAGCTGCCCACGCTTGCCACTCATTCCTTTGGAGCTGTGATCTAGGTTGCCGTTTGTAATTCTTGTTATTTTATTAAAGAGGACAGTCTTTGCTTTAATTTGCTCACTGGTGATTTGAATGACAGCAGAGTTTTAGCCTGCCAGGCTGGGAAGCACAGATGGCACTTCACATGGCTGAGAAAAAGTGGAACTCTGGGGAAAAGAAGCATATGTTTTCCTGGATTTGAGAGAACTAAAAGAGGTCCAGTGCTTGAAGTGTTTTTCCAAATTTTCTCTGAATTTGCGACACATGTAATAGTGCACTGTATTAGCAATGTCACTCCAGCATACATGAAACTTTGTAAAGTGTAAAATGTCGGGCTGCAGACACTGAACACCAGTGACATGTCTTCCAGTAATAATGGGATGTGTCAGCTAGGGCCATGTAAATAAAAGGGAAAAATGAGTCAAGTGGTTGGGCCAGTGTGTCTTGAAGGAGAAGAGCAGGAACGAACTTGAGAACTGTGCAGTGTCATATAGGTTTATTACCTTCTGAGTCACCTACCTCCTGGCAAATGGATAGGTTAAAAATGTGTTTGTATTCGGGATGTTATTTTATAACTTAATTTTTCATTTGGCCCTTTAATATGTCCATGAAAGAAGTCAGTGGGTTGTGTACTGTTCTGTGTACTGCATCAGTTTTGTACAGTGTTCTGAGTTTGTGCCTTGAGAAACCATTATGTGTGAAAATTTCAGTATCGTGAAGGGACTTTTTACGTTACAGCAACTATTTTATATTTTCTTCTGTAAAGGATAAGCACTTAATGATACTGAATTTTGTTCCTAATTGTTATTTGTGCTGTTAAAAATGGTGTACTCTTAGAACAAGGTCAAAGTGGCAAAGTACTGTGTGTGAAAAAGAAGAACAAGTGCGGGGAGATCTTTGTCTTTTATGCTTATTTTGATGAATATTGAAGAATAATGCTCCCAGATCTGGCTTGACTGAAAGTGGAATTTCATTGACCAACTGTATGTCCTTCTCAAACCAGTGATAATCAAAGCTTGTTTGAAGGGGAACCTTCTCTATAAAATTGAACTGCAGAAAGAACCCTGTGCACTTCTCTGCAAAACAGATAATTCCTGGGAGCTTTTTCTCTGTGCAGTAGAAGTTTGATGATTTGACTTTGTACCTTGCATATGCCAGCTTTTTCAGCTCTTAGCAGTAAGGAATCTGAAGAAAAAAAAAGCAACAAAACTGAACCCCAAACCGTTATATAATGTGTATAGAAAACCCTATGTGATTTTTTTTTATATATACAGTAAAAAGATTAGCTTTCCTTCTGTCTCCGTGGGATGTTTTTTCTTTCCATATTTGTTGAAGGAAATTTGCTTAGTACCAGCAACTTACAGTGCTACCAGACAGATGGATTGATGGGAATAAGAGAAATGAAGTTCAGTTTTTCAGTTATATACCTACTTCTCCATCAGAAACATACATTATCTCTTAAAACTGGGAAAATTTCCTTCTGAGCCTCACTTGGCTTACAGAAGGAATAATTTTTCATTTTTCTCTACCAATTTACTGACTTTGTTGTTTGTTTGTTTTAAGTGGTTTTGTTGTTTAAAATGGCTTCTTTTCATGCAAAGTTCTCCCTGACACAGGTTCAGTCACTTCTCTGCCAGCTGCTTGAAAGCGTAGAGCCGGCAGTGCAATACGCGGGTGACATTACTAAAAAGCTGGTCCGTGTGCTTCAGAAATTGCTTGTACTAGAGAAGGTAGGATTATTACACTTAGTAGTAGATTTATGTCTTTGGAGTAATAGAAAATGTTTAATAAATTAAAAAAAAGATTGCAAATTCACATCCTTGAGCACTGATGAGAACTCCTGATGTAAGCAGACTGGTGATCAGAAGTAGATTGCTGTTGTACGACCCAACTGCTGATCTGCTTCCTTCTCAGATGATGTAACTTCGTGAGAGTAACATGATTCCAAGCCACACCAGCTAGTTTCTAGCTTTTAAAAGCAGATTGTTAGGACCAACCAATAAAGCATTCGTTGATTTACATTCAGATTGGCATTAGCTCTGATCACAGTCACACTCAGAAAAGAGCAAATCATTTGGATAAGAAAGAACTGTTAGTCTGATTAAGCTGAACTTGCCTTCTTAAAAGAGAAAGAAAGAAAGAATTTGGTGAGTAAGACCTAGGAAGAAATAAGAATAAGTCTTTATTGGGTGTGAGGGCATATAGGGGAGAGAAACATCTGAAAATAAATAAATCTGAGGCATAAATTTAAGAACAAGTCTTTTTTGAAAATCAGAGGATGAGATCTACTCTCAGTAATGGAGAGAAAGAAACTCAATGGTTTAAGATGATGTTTTATATATTTATGTAAGAATACTGTTTAAGGTGATATGGTTGATCCTGGACTCAGAAATTAAAAATGAACATTTGAGATTTCTTGGTATTAGAATAACAGAAATCTCTGAGAAAGAGGGTGGAGCAGACAAGAAAATATTTGTTTGTTATTTGTCATAAAGTGTTCAGTTTTACAAATTCAGTTCTTCGGAGCTACCACTGGTTTTCTGAACATACCCAATGGGAATATTTATTTTTTTTATGTTTTGTCTTCTTGGTGCATAGTTTATCATCTTCTGAAGCAGAGACAATTTGCCATTCTCTAAAGGTGGGATTTTGAGTGATGTGTCTGATTCATCCTGTGGTATTGGGAAGGTAGTCCTGGCCTGGCATATGATCTAGTGTCTGTGCTCAAAGTTAAATCAGTTTGCCCTAGTCAAATGCAGAAGGGATGGGAGAAGTGTTTCCATTTTTTCTTCCTCCATGCTGCAATCCTCTGTATTCCTAAGGTGATGTAGGTATTTTCATCTAACACTACTGTAGTTGCAGGCACTTAAAGTGTGGTGCTTTGAAATTTCGTGTCTATTTAGAGTTCAACTTGAAGTACATGAAAAATGTTGATGAGATGTTTTGGACTCGGTTTTGGTTGGGGTCTTGTAATGCAGGAGACTGGATTGAACACTGCAGATGTTATTGAATACTTTAAGAATCCTTTATAAGAATATATATATTTTTCTATAAATAGATAATTAAAAAAAAAAAGAAAAAAGGTAGTGACTAGTCTGTGTACACCCAGCAATTAAAAGTCGGAATTAAACATATAACTAAAATTTCTTATCTGTAAGGTCACTTCATAACCTGTATTTCCAAAAAGATCTCTGTAAGAGGGCAAATTTATCTGGAAGAAACCACTGTCTAATTAGTGATATTTGTGAATAGTCTTGAGGTGATCGAAAACACAAATGCAAAGATTTTTGAAAATAGTTTCAGTTTTTACATTACAAATAGAATTCAAATTTCAGGGGTTTATTAGCAATACTAGGCTGTAAAATTGAAACTTTTTGGTAGTTTTGAATGTTTCAGAGTAGGCTGACTGTTTTAAGATAATCATAATTTATGCAAAGTGACTGTCATTTCTTTTTATGGAACTGTGGGGAAAAAACCTGAAGGGCTTTATTTCTGTGCTCTTAGTAAAGCTTTCTCTAGGGCATGGTGATTTTCCCAGCCTGGTAGGACTGGAAGGCTTTTCGGTACTGCTTGCAATTCTATTGCTGACAAGTAAATCAACTTGTAAATATAGTAATAGTTCTTTTCATTATGTGAAATGTAAATGTTTCCACTTCATGATTACCATGAGCCAGTCTGTCTAAATTTTTTTTTTCCATACGTATAGTTCACCTAATGTGCTACCTTCCACTTGTTAATGAGGCTGGGAATATGAACTTGTAAGAAGAAACATCATAATGCTTCATACAAAATAAAGAGTAACCATCATTCTAGACCATGCTGTAATGGGTTCCATGTAGGGCTTCCTCTTGGAACATGTGGGCTCCGTATTTTGTTCTGCTGGGCTTCTTGAGTCACCTTCAGCTGAAGGTTTCACCTCTCCATTTTTGTGAAGCAGGCAGTGTATCTGATTTGATGAGAGCTACAATAAAAGAATGAGTTTATTTTTTCTGCTTTTACTTCTTATACATCGAGTAACCGTGTTGTATTTTTTGGTTTGAATTTCTGAGATACTTTATCACAGCAAAAGCTATAACCTTTTCATTGAGTGCCACCTTAGCCAAAGTATACCCAAGCTATCAATCTCAAATAGAAGTGAAAATAGGCTCTCCCCCTGTTTCCCTCAGGCATTCCATTTTTGGAAGTTCATGGGCTCTGACTTTGTAGGTGCTGATTACTTTAAATAATTTATTATATGGTTTGGAAAACACAGACTTCAGATTTTTTTTTATCATTGTTTCTGCTTTTGAGAGGTTTAGAGTTGCCAGTTCACCTTGTTCATTTAACAGTACAGCTGCTGAAGCTTCTCTTTGAAATAGAAAATCATTTAATTTTCATACGAAAATAAGACTAATTTGGCAGAATTCTCACTGCAGTAAAAGTCAGTTATCTGAAGCATTTCTAATTTTTTTTCCTTCGTTCCTATTCCTGGTATAATTGTTGTTTTAATTGGTTTCCTGCTTATTTTTTTTCTTGCTTTCATTCCTTTCCTTGAAGTGAGGTTCACAAATAAGCTTTTTCAACAACCAATTTATTGCTGTTTCAGAGTCTGATAGTGCAGATTTGATTGCTTTTCTGTTAAGTGGCCAGGAATCAACGTTTAGTTTGGTGGTGTGCTGCCATTCTGAATCAGTGAGACAACTGTTAGGAAATGATGTAGTAACTCCGTGCCTTGATAACCCCAAAGGAAGATTTTGTTTAAAACAGTTGTTTCTCCACTGAAGGAGTTGTCAAGCACTCTTAACAGGCTGGCCAGGCAAGTTGTTGAGCCTCCATTTCCCGGGTGAATTTAAAAGATGTGTAGATGTGGCTCTTAAGGACATGGTTTAGCGGTGAGCTTCGCAGTGTTAGGTTTACGGCTGGACTTGGTGATCTTAAAGGTCTTTTCTAACCTAAATGATTCTGTGATAGAAACTGATGATCTTTTCCTCTTCTACTTTCAGAGAATTACCTATGCTTCAAAATGAAAATGAGGAAGAAGAATCACCAGAAGTATTAATTTGAACAATAATTACTGCTTGTAAGTAAGTACTTGTTCTTTGTGATGCCTTCACAACTGAAAACTGCTCTTCTGTTGATAAGTCTTTGTCAGCTGAAAAAAGGAAACTTTGCAAAAGAGAGGTCAAGTGCCTCATTTTTGTGTCAGACCACTAACAAAATTGGGTCAATCAGGCACCTGTTTCACCTTTCGTTTCTCCTTACACCTGTTTCTCTCCCATCTACTCTTTGCCTCTCATATCTAAAAAGAGAAATTTTTTGGTAGGTTCATTATGTGTCTTCTGTCTTACGAACAAAATCTTGTATTTCTTTGGCAGTATTTCTGGGCCCTTTCCTTCTGGAGATATTGCATGTGTTTCTCAGAGATAAGCTGTACTTCTGCAGAGGCTGGGAACAGGCCCTACTCCATGAAGTTTTTCAAGAGTTATAAGCAAATTAAGCTGTTGTGAGTGGAAAGTATTGTGTGCTCTGGGATATCCCAGATCCAGTGCTAGTGAATGCTTCAGATTCTTATGGTTTTGAAGGTCTGGGCAAGGACCATAATAGTCATGTTTGAGGACATTTCTTTTATTTAAATAAAGCTTAGCAGAAAGGTAGCTCTTCATTTTGAGAAGTTGGTTAAAGAATGAAGTGAACTTCACTGAAGCATGAATTTGGGTGTGAACTTGGAAACCAAGCGTATTATGACATTACTCTTTTTTTGATGCAACTGTAGAAAAGACTGTTATGATCACTATTCTTAATTATGATAAGAAAGTTGTGAAAATTTTTTAAACTTTCACAATTGAACAAATTAGATTAAGAGTTCAAGCAAATTTGTTGCAGATTAGACACTTTTATAGTTCACCCAGCTTCACTACTGATTGTCAAGCTGGTGACATCTAAAGTGCTCTCAATTGTTTTGATTTGTTTGTGCACTTATAACTCTAGAAGTACTGTTTTATTGTAAGAGTTTAATGAATGTTTTATTAAAAAAAAAAAGAAAAGTGGGATTTCAAATAATGTTCTAGGGACCTTCTGGCCAGGACAGAACAAAGAATATGGTGATAGCTTTCCAAACATCTGGTGTCTTGAAACTGGGTTAGCTGTTGTAACTGCTTCCTTTTGGTGAGGGGACTTGTTTCCATTTCCTGAACCCAGCTTTCTTCCCAGTCTTACTCCTACTGAAACGAGTTAACTGATTTATCTCAGAAATCTGGGGAAAAGGTGGCTAGTTTTTTTTCTTGGCTTTTGGGTTGGATCAGCTCAGACAATTGTTCAAAGAAGTGTCCAAGTGGTACAGAAGAAGCAGAGAGACTCTGCAGGCAGGAGCAAATAGTGTGGGAGTGTAATCCGTCCCTTTAGGCAGCTGCCAGTCGGTGGATTTGGCCAGCAGTTTGCAGTAGTGCTCTCTTGAAGTTGTTAGGCTGGGAATACATGATTTGACTTTGGAGAAGAGCAGGCTTCTATGGAAGCTTTAGACTAGAATTAGCTAATCTTGCCAGATTCCTCCTAGCCATTGCAGTTGGTAGGAATAGTTTATTGGTATGGAATAGAGACAATGATTCAGAGGGAAAAAATCTTAGCTGGTAACTAGGAAATCTGTAATAGTCTTCCCCACACCCCACCCTCCAACTCTCCAGCCCCATGTGTAGTATCTGTGTGCTTCAAGCTCTGAAAATGAATGAAAGGTAGAACAACTTTCATGACTTCTCAAAACCTCACTTCTAGTCAGAATTGGCTGGTCCCTTGTACGTGATGTTATGTAATACAACAGTTTATATCTTGATTTGCAGTTTTGTAAATTAAAATTTGTTTCTTTGTGAGAGCCTGCATGCAGGCATGCATGTGTAATTACTTACTTTTATACTTCTGTTGTTCTGTGTTCACACTAACTTGATTTATCCGGAAGCTGTGGTGATGGTTTGACTGTCTTTAGCAGAGCTGCTTTCCTTCCTTTAGCAAGAACGAGGCACAGTGGTTGAGAACTGCATGAAACTTCTTCTTGCCTTTTCTGTTTAGTTTGTGTGGGAGGGTAATTAAAAGGATTTGTGCAGGTCTATAAACTGCAGTGCCTGGAGCTATAGTTAAGCCAGTGGTTTGGTATATGCATTGCTCAACTACTGAGGGAAATTGAGCAGTGGAAGAAAGCTGATTTGAGCTTAGGATCTAGGTAAGATCTAGGTAGTGCTGGTGGGTTGAGACAAGTAACTGAGCACTAGAGTGAAGGTGATATCTTTCCCATATTACTTGATTATGCAATCCATGGATTGTGTTGGATTCCTGCTTCCAGTCAGATTTTGTAACAAGCTGCATTTGGAATTATTTTCTGCTATCATAGTCCGGCTTGAGAAAACTGTATTTCATCCATATACTTATTTAATATTTTTTCCCGATTCTTTGCACATATAGAAACGTTCCCATGGTTTTTTTCCCCAAATCATATTTCATGCTTAGTCTAATCCATTCCATTTATGAACTGCTGTTCTGTAGTTTGTTAAGAAAGAAAGATCAAATCAACGTTTTTTATTGCATTCTAAAACACTTTCTTATCCTTTCTTGGATATTCTGTAAGTTAGATTAATCTGTGATAGGTGTTTCAAGATAAACTAATCTCTGGAAAAGGCCTGTATATCTTAAGTTTTATTTATTGTAAGGTCACCTAAAATCTCAGATAGATATTCTCTGTTTCTGCATATCTAAATAGATCAGCGCATGAATCCTGATGGAAAGTACCTTTTCAGAAGGTTATGTTGCTGATTTAGCCCTGCCATTTTATCAGGACTGTCCCTTTGTGGTTCTGGAGTATCTGTGATATTACTTGCTACTTTCCCCCTTGCCTGCAAATCAGCAAGGTCTGTTTCTTGTTCTAACATTCAGCTTCAGTCTGCTCTTCTGTCCTGGTAGGCATTTAGCTTGGATTCTTCTTTGAAAGATTGCTTCTTGCTCCTCTGTCTCTCTGAACTATATTCTTTATTAAAAGTGTGTTCTAGGTAAGTCAGTTCTGATGCAGCAGCACAAACAACAGTCTTTTATGTTTTTCTTTTCAAGAAAAGAGGATGCACTGACACACGTTTACGGCAGTGAAAAATGAAACCAGGCTGAGACACTGCAGAGAGGTTGGAAGATTGGAGGAGAATTTAACATGAAGCAAGAAATTAGAATGATCAGGGAAAAATGGGATTCAAGCCATTAAGGGCAAACTTAAAATACTGCTTTTAAATTAAAGGAAAAGAAAACAGGCAAGTACAGGATAAGGAATGGTTGAGAGTTCTGAAGAAAGAGAGGGTTAAGAGCTGACCTTAAATCAAGAGTATCATGCACAAAAAATAGTACTGAAAATGTAACATCACACCAGGATGGGATGAGTAAATGAAAGTGCTGTCATTCAACACTGTAAAACTGATGTAAATCTCTCTGCACAACCTAGAAATGGAGTCAGCTAGGTCATTGTGTCCAATTTGGAACCATGTGCTTAATACATGCAAACAAAGCAAAATTATCTTGCCGAATTAGAGTCCAGAAGAAAATAGTATTGAAAATATAACACTCGATCCAAGACCTGTGAGGACAGGTTGAAATAATAAGAGGCTGATTAAGGAGCGTACATTTTTTACCTGCAGGGATTAATGCTTTGAGGCTTGTGAAGCACTGCAACAAGCTGGGAAGAGCATATGTTTGTCTTCAGAGGTTCATAAAATGTAGTCAGACACATATGAGCATGTGTGATCTCCTCTTAGAGGAGAAGAGTGATTTAATAACCTTCTGATAACCTTATTATATTTTATGATTTAATGTCTAGTTTCTAGATGTTTGGTGGCTTGGTTTGGTTGGTGGGGTTTTTTTGTGTTTTGGGGTTTTTTTGTTCGTTTTGGCTTTTTCCCCCTTAATTGTCTATCTCTTTTGTGAATGAAACATAGGGAAAGCAGCTTTTTGCAAAAGATGCTGAGAAGCAGCATAGGATCTCTTTTTGCATATTGCAGTGGTTTTTATTTCAAATTTTTTTTAGCTTAAATACTTCTTCCAATGGACCAAGTAACTTTTTATCTCGAATGCATCTAAGTTTAAACTTAAATAGTCCAAATCTAAAACATTGACTGAAAATTTGAAAAAAACTAGACATGATAACCTGGTGGATATTATTTGGCTCTAAATCAGTATTATTTTTACAGTGCCTGAAAAGTCAAATTTCAAATACCTCTTGTAGTCTATACCTTTTAAAATGTCTAAAATTAGACTGTTACACTAAACTAAACTTTTGCATTGACAAATTGTGTAAGGGGACAAGATCAGAGGAAATAGCCAGGCAAGAAGTTCCCTGCTTCACAAGTTCCTTCAGTTAAATAGGTAAAGATGTACATCACAAGTTTTTTTTTTATTTTGTTTTTAGTGTAAAATACAAAGAGAGTGTATAGGCACGATAAATGTATCTGTGAATTATGAATTTTAATTTAATATTATCATTTTTAGATGAAATGGTGGTGATAGTCTTGCACGCTTTTTGCTGCTGATTGAAAGAAATTGTAGTTGTCATGGAGAGAAGAACAAGATATGGATAAATGTTGAGGCAACATCTACAGTATGGAAATATTGTGCAGTTGTTTTGGCTTTTCTCTTTTTTAAATGATGTAGTTATACTACACTGATAATTCAGTACTTCTTTATTGTTTGGATTACATTAAATAGTGGCTAATAAACACTTCTGAAATTGGCAGATCCTGTTAGTGTAGGAAAATCTTCATTTAATTGTTTTTGCACTTCAGTCTTGGTGACTTTCTTTGTTATTTCTTTTGTTCTTAAACAAATGTTTAAATAAGCCAAGTCTAAAGGGAATTAGAAAAATTAGATGCTTGCCAGTATGTGGGAAAAAAAACCTAATCAAGACAGAGGTTAATTATAGGGTGATTCACTTGAAACTGATCCTAATGATACTGTCTTTTAGTCAGACTGATTTTGCCTAAGCATATTTGTTGTAACTCATATTAACTGTATTAAAATTGGTTAATGAATCCAAAAACCTGTCAGTAACGAGTGAACTTTCAAACCATAAGGAAGGTTCCCTCATTGCTACATGGCAGGAGGTTCTTGGTCATTGGCTTTAGCTCTTGGGAAGAATACATTTCTCCTAATAAATGTCTAAATTTGATAGAACGAGATCACTAACTGTTAAATTGCTTGGCAAGTTGAACTTGAAAGTATTTGGATGGAGCCAAATGTGTGATCCCAGGTCTGGAGACCAATATTGTAGATTGCACTTACAGGTTAGAGACGAAGGTTTTGAATAACACAACCAGTAGAAGGCATGTAGGGGAGGTGATACGAACTGCTGTATACGATATTAATGGGCTGTGGTGAGTATATTATGGCTATTTTGGGATTCCTAACACTAGTCAGAAATAGTCTTAAGAGATTTAGAAGAGAGCTGTAAAAATTCAGGTTCTGGGAAAGTGTATCTCATTTTAGAGATTTAAGAAGCTTGTTCTGTTGAAGTGTTACTTGAGAAGTCTTGATGATTTGTACTTCAATCCTATATGAAAAGACATTGGTGAGAGCTGAAAACAGACATATTTGGTAATTAAGGAGTTGAGCAATTTATCTGGAAATCATTTGTTCTCTCTCATTCTCTCATGGAGGGTCTCGTATCTCATGGATGGTTTTAGTAAAGGATGTGCATTGTCTTGGGGAACATGTTTGGTTCTGATGCAAGAAACAGGAGACAGTTTGTGGTCATTGGATCACAAAGCAAAGATGGTAGTCATGGTGTATTAGAGTGCAACAAGACAATATAGTAGAATATTCACATTAGATGGAAAGAATGGAAAGATTGCTGTTGGCCTTGCAGATGGAATGAGACCTGATGTTATGGCTCAGGAGACAAATGTATTACAGACTTCTACGGAGGAATTCCAGTCCAGTTCCTGATGCCATATTCCCCTCTGCCAGCAGGGTATTAATATGCCCTTAGCCAAGTCAGCATATTACTGGTAACACTTTTGTCACAAATAATATGTAAAATACAATGTGTAACGGTAACAGGAATTTAAAATTGTGAAATCCATCCTTGTCTTAAGGCATTAGCATCCTTTTTTGCCAGCCAAATGCATATTCAGGCATCATGTTGCATCTTCTTATACAGTAGTTGTATTATTCCTTTCTCGTTTTTAGATGGTATATAAATTTTTCACCTGTTGAGCTAAGGGTAGAATCCTTCTGAATGAATGTTGGTTTTGCAGTCCTGCCACTGAACATGTGCCTTTCTGGGAAATATGCTAATGTTTTCACAAAGTTCTATTTTAAAAAGACTGCTTTTTGCACTTTCCTTCCCAACCATATTAATATTCATGGTATTGGGTTGTTTTTTTAACCATAGAAAAGTACTCTTTTTGCCTCTATGCTTAAGGTTGGCTTAGGGAGGCAGAACTACTGTATGTCTCTCTTCTCTTGATTCACCACAGCGTAGAAATTCCATTGTCTTGAAACGTTCTTTTTCCTGCATGTTACAGTTGCAGTGCTGGGCAAAGGTCATGTTTTTAATGGCTCTAAATCTGTGATAATAGCTATTTACTTTATATTTCCCTAGATAGTAGCCTGGAATTGCAAACTTCTGGAGGGCAATCTTTTCATTTTGCGCCATTGTCAAATGACTTTGACTGTGTTGTCAGCGTTGTGTGCAGTTGTGTTTGGCAGGAACATAGTCGGAAAGGTGCAAGGAGATTGCTGATTGTGCTGTAACTGTAAGAGTGAAGGAACTTACAACTGGGTGCTTTTCTCACAGACCCCAAAGCACCACTCAGCACTGTGCAGGTGGTCAGTGAATGCTTGCAGCAGTTGATGGTTTTTGTGCACCATCTGTGTCATGCATCCTTTCTTCTTGATTATCTTGTCTTGATTTCGATGTGTTTTGGTAGTTGCTGAAGTCAAACAAATATGGAAAAATTATGTATGCTATTGTTACATGTTCATAACATTCCTCTGAGAAGAATGCATGTATCTTCTGGAGAGTGGCTGAGTGAAAACTGGTGTGATGAGCCACATGTATTTTATAAAGGGGACACTAAAAAGCCACTAATGAAGTTGTGGGAAGTGGACTCTTGAGTCTTCATAATTTCCTGAATGCTGTGATTAGCATCCCACAGAGCATTGTAAAACAGATCATTAATCATAGTCAGTGATAAAGAAGGCTCTGGAACGTCAGTTATATTGTTCACCTTTTTGTGGTTACAAGATCTTGTGAACAGGGGCCAGAATATTTACAAAAACAAGTATATGTGTGCTGTGATGGGCCACTGTTAGCAGCAGTATGACAACTAATGCTTTCTGGAGTAAAGAATAAATGGAATAAAACTTCTAGTGTAGCAATACTATTAGAATAGGTTCTTAAGTTATTCTGCTAAAAGTATTTTACGATCTTTGTATTTTTGTGTTACTAAACCATTTCTATTTTAAATAAACATTCATATTAATAATTCATAGAATACTTGCACTAATTTTCTCCCACTGGTTCCATTCAAACAATTCATCTAGTTGTTTTCAGTTTGCTGATCTACATGTTTTCTTATTATTTTATAATGTTGTATCCTAGTGCTCCAAATATTCCAGAAAACTAATTTACATATACCTGGAATCTCCATTTTTCACTTAATAACTGTTGCTGTTAACTAATACGTATTTCTTAAAATGTGTTCTGATGTAAAATGATCTATATGATGAATCTGAATTACTGAGCTCCATTGGATGGGAAAAATTAATGTGGATATTTTTGGCAGTTATTTTGCAAAAACTGAAAATTGAACATTCATTCTACATCAGTGCTTCGTAGTATATTTGAAATGGTATATTTCTGAAAACTATTACTGTTCTGAAGCATACACTTGATGTCAAAACTCACTAAATCAGAAGTATTTCACCTATCCCTAGATTTTTCAACTAGCAGTTTATATTTAGTTTTGGCTCTTTAGTCCAATAGCAGTATTCCAGAGAGTGTTGTTAGGATGTGACCAGTGAAAAATAATCTCTGAGTTTGGGAGAATTTTACAGCAACATATATCAGAGTGAGTTAATGTTTTGATGCCTCACTAGAGCAGGGAGCATAGCTTGAAGCAAGGTCAAGAAAAAGGAGAACTTGGGCTCTGTTCAGAAAATTAGTAGAATGTAGTTCATGCATTCTAAAGGCTTCAGAGAGTAGCTTAATAACATAAGCTTTCCACCTCTCATTCTGCTTTTCTTTCTTCCACATGCCTGTTTGGAGCACTGGTCTTTCAGTCTTGAACTCTGCAAATCCCTTAAATTTGGCAGAGGGTTTTTCTATTTGTTTTATATCAAAGGATTGCTTATTGCCTGCTTTTCATTTATTCCTTTGCATCAACTTTTTCATAATTTAGTAACTGTAGCTGTTGTAAACGTGTCATCTCGAGATGGAGTTGATGGCACAGAGAATGGGATCTTTTCCTAGTGCATGCCAAATATAATGAGTAGGTTTTGTGTGATCTCCTAAAAGTCTATGGATTTTCTCCAGCTCTGTGTGCAGTGAGACTCAAGTCTCTTCTGTAAAGAAGAATCAGAAAAATTAATTGATAGCTTGATACAGAAAATAATCAGAACTTTGATGCAATTCAGTGCTTCCATGCATGTATGTGCTCTTTCCATGTAGTTGCTCACTAAGTCATTGCCAACTACTTCTGTTGGTATCTTGTGTTTCAGCAGTATTTTAATCGGTGCCATTTCTTTAGAGATGTTAGGAGCATGTTATGTATCCATATGCACACAGAAAAGAATAGGTTTTTAAAATTTTTGATCACTGCTCTTTTTAGCAGCCATAGTATGAAGAAATCTTTTTTACTGTTTTCTGTTTTGTTCACACCTACAGTACTTCTTCTGAAATGTAATTTATTCTGGTACTCTGCTTAAGGATGTAACTTTTTTTTGGTCTAATTCCTAGCCCTGTTATAATGAGTAATCAAGTGTTTCTTTCATCTAGTAAGATTTTTGTGTTTATGAATTGATTATCTTTCTTCAGCTGCTAAATTTCTCAGTTCTTTTTCTCGGAGTGTTTACTGTTCTTCAAGGCAGGAAGACTTTTACCATTCTTTTCCTTCTGTTCCTCTGGCCCAGTTTGTGCAGTCAAACTGTGGAGAGGCTTCTAGATTTTTTTGCTGTGTAAGCATGTTTTTATCTTTCTCCACCTGTCATTTCATTAGACGAGATTAAGGAATGAAATATAAAAATACATTTTTCCTAAGCAAACAGGGAAGACAAATTATTTTATAGCAAGCTAAGAACCAGATAATTAATAAAATTTTGTGGGTTTTTTTTTAGTATCAAATACAAGAATTATTTGATTTGGATGAACTGGTTAAAAAATATTTGTGGGAACCTAATGTTTATCTTTATTTATTGTCAGAATTGATTCCCATTCCCCCACTTTCTTGTTGGTAAGTATCATGGGTTAGCATAGTTTGAGTTTTTAAGGAAGACTCCTTCAGCCTCGGAAGTGATTTTTTTGCAAAGAGGTGCTTACAGCTTTCTCTAGACCTGACCTAACCAATCAACTGGCTAGTTGGAATATTGACAACTTCTTTAAGCCACTTAAGAAGCTTGGTACGCCTCTGTGATACACATTTAAGAACGAACAGAGCGCGGGAAGCCCTCTCTGACTTCCGGCTTTCGGACAGGTAACTGGGGGGGGCCCGGGGCATGGCCCAGCCGGGCCCTGCTCGGCTCGGCCCGGCCCGGCCCGGCCCCCCCCCAGCCCTGCTCCGACCTCGGCTGCTCCAGCCCGGTGCCCCCCCAGCCCTGCTTTGGGCAGGCCAGGCCCCCTCAGCTGCTTCGCGCGGGCCATGCCCCCCCTCAGCCACTGCGGGCAGCAGCCCGGCAAGGAGAGATAAGCGAATTCCAGCTGCAAGGCCGGGTGAGATTAACTCTTTTAGTGCTGTAAGATT